>VMDO01009377.1:0-77683 GCA_007922755.1 Pedetes capensis | reverse complement strand
AAAAAAAGGGGGGGGGGGATGTGCAACTCAATGGCAGAGCACTTGCTTAGCATGCACAAGGCCCTAGGTTCAGCTCCCCAGTACTTTGAAGAAGAAGGAGGAGGAAGTGGAGGAGGAGGAGGAGGAGGAGAAGTAGAAGAAGAAGAAGAAGAAGAAGAAGAAGAAGAAGAAGAAGAAGAAGAAGAAGAAGAAGAAGAAGAAGAGGAGGAGGAGGAGGAGGAGGAGGAGGAGGAGGAGGAAGAAGAAGAAGAAGAAGAAGAAGAAGAAGAAGAAGAAGAAGAAGAAGAAGAAGAAGAAGAAGAGGAAGAAACAGCAGCAGCAGCAGCAGCAGCAGCAGCAGCAGCAGCAGCAGCAGCAGCAGCAGCTAGAGTTGTCAGGACTGATCCAATCTGTCAGGAAGAGTACAGAAGCAACACTCCATAACCTGGGGCTATTCATACTCTTCCGTCATGTTAGATAAAAATTAGTGGTAGCAGAAAAGTTCATTTGTTCCCACAATACTTACATTTTTTTATAAAATAAATTATTTTTCATAGCCTTTTAGATTACAATAAAATTGCATCTGGTCTCAGAAGTAAAAATGAGGTCTGTGACCAATGACGGTTTTGAAATTACCCTATAGATTTTCACAAAGGCTTTTCTTTTCACATTGTTATTCCTTGCCATTCAGTCAAGGAGACAATGAAAATACGTATTATATATAATGTTTAGGGAAAGCAGGCAATGGCTCATTGGTTTTCATAAGCAGTGAGACTACATTTTTAAGACACATTCACTCTTTCAGTTTGCAAAGCACTAAAGATAAAAATCTTCCTTCAGTGGTGTGCAAGAGCAAAATAAATGCTATGAACAACTAGCAGCCTAGAGAGGGATTAAATATGGGAAGGAAGAAGGTAAAATGCAGCACCAAATAAAGAACGGACCGCAGGACTTAGGATCAGAGAGGGACAGGACCCACCTACTGTGGAGCAGGTGGCACAGAGAAAGTCACTCTGTGTCTCAGTCCTCATTGATGAAAACCCCATGTCAGGGTTTTCATGGGGAGGAAATGAGATAGAAGTTGAGAGCAGGCACTAAAAAAATCTCCATCATCCATACAGGCCTTTTAAGGAGAGCTATTCATATGATACAGGCTGGGATTTAGCTCAGCTGGTAGAGCGCTGCTCTGCAGTCTCTGAGGTCCTGAGTTCAATTCCCAGCACCGCAAAAGTGAGAGCAGGATGTGGCAATACACTCCCAAGGCAATCCCCAAAAAATCAGCCATTCAAAACCCTATGAGGGTCACTACGAGTTGGCTATGACTCGACGGCACCTAACAACAACAATTCATATGATTTAAAAAAAAAAAAAAAAGAATATCTATGAAGACACAGTGAGTGACTCCAAGAACCTGAATAATAGCTCAGCTTTCACTCATTCATTTATTCATGAAAGAAGTAATGCTGAAGAACTCAGAAGTTAACAAACATTATCAGGGAGCTTATGTCAAATTCCTTTCCCTCATTCATCAGAAATAGCATAATGCTTCATAACTGAATGGAAGGGTCGGCTGATAATTTCTCTGTTGTTTGTGGCATTTATTCTAGGCCCTCCAAGATCTGCCTCTAAACTAGATCCTGATTATGGTCCCAGATCCAGGTTGGTTTCTGCCTCCTCTGTTTGAGCTCTGGATTACTCTACGTTTGCTTTGTTTGAAGTTACAGCTCGGCCTTGCTTATATTTATTTCCCCATTTATACACTGCCTTGTGCTACGATCTGCATTTTTCACGTTTATTATCTAAGGTTAACACTCAACATTTTAATATTTTATTTGTGTACTTATTAGAGAATGTTTGCTGCAGTTTGGATCTAGACTGTTCCCCCAATGGCCTGTATGTTAAAGGCTTGATCCCCAGCATGGACTACTGGGGTGGGGCGAGACTTTTAAGAGGTGGGGCCTAGCGGGAGGTCTGTAGGTCATTGGAGTCCTGCTCTTGGAAAGGATTGTGGGACCCCAGCCCCTCCTCTTTCTCCCATTTTTTTTCTTTTTTTCTCTTTCACTTCCCACCTGTGAGGTGAACAGTTTCATTCCACCCTCTGCTCCTGCCTCCCTGCAGGCCCAAAAGCCACAGGCCAGCTGATCCCAGACTGAAACCTCCAATACTGCAAGCCAAAATACACCTTTTCCCTTTATAATCCAGTCATCTCAGGTATTTACTGTCGTAATGGAAAGCTGACTAATCCAGTATTAATATTTAATACATTGTAAGATTCCACAAGGAACAGGCTACTTCCTGTTTACTTTTGCCTTCTTCAGAGGAACTGCCACACTTCCAAAAAACTAAACCACAGCGTAGCTGACGATTTGACTTGTGCTGCTGTAGCCACTACTCTTTGTCTGGAATTTACCCTCTACTAACTTTTATCACCTGCAGCCATATCACTGTGGTATGGCTGATCCTGTTAGATTTCGGAAGCTAAGAGGGGTCGGGCCTGGTTAGTCTTTGGACGGGAGATCGCCAGGAACACCAGATGCTGTAGGCTTGGAAGGACCCCGCAACCTACTCCCAAAAAGCAATCAGCCATTGAAAACCCTATGAACAGCAGAGAAGCACACACAATACTGTTTTGCCTAGTGTACATAGGGTTGCTATGAGTCAGGCACCAAATCAAGTCACCTGATAACAACAACATAGCTGTTAAGCAGCACAGGGCTTCTCCTCCCCTCCAAGAGAACCACCAGGAGACTCCCAGAGAGCCACCCCATGACCCACAGAGCCCTAGGCACCCACCAGGCTGGAGTCTCTGGTGCCTCCCAGAGCATGGCTCCATGCATGTGCCCCACTGTGGTGGGGCTTTGCACTCAGGGAAGGTGGGTACCTTGGAGGCACAGCATCCTGGTTACCTTAGAAACCCAGGTCCTCATTCTCCTGGCCTCTTGTGTGATGTCCTGTGTCCCCCTCGCTTTTGCTTCTATTAGTCAGGACATGCTACAAAATGGTTCCACCCTGTAAGGTAGTGACTTCTTCTACCCACTATCCCCTAGTCCTCAAAGAGCCTGCCAACACTTGACTCTTCCAGCCTATCAAAATCCTCCAGGCACCTGCTTCCTACCTAGCCTAATGCCACACGTGAATCACCCCTTCCTCCTCCCACCTAGAGCCCATGAAAGCCTCACCTCTTCCTCCCCCTGCAGCCCCTCTCTACTTTGCTAGAGACAGCTCAGGCAGCTTCTCCCAATAAAGGTCTGTTGAGTTTATGGGTTTTCAGCTCCTTATATAACAATAGCCTTCTTACCTTTGTAGTCTAGATAGAACTGTATCTTGCGAGTATTTGAGGAACTATATCTACTACAATTTCAAATGTCAAAATGACCCTATTCTAGAAGGAATGAGAAGGAAAGGGTTCTGGATGCTTCTTTAATGCATGCACTGGACAGGGGAGAAATAAGGACCCACCATAATATGCTCATTTTTTCCATTGGGAACCCTGAGGCTGCTCCACATATACCCCTAGGAGGCAATGATTGTGCTCCCTGCCCAGCCTCTACTATCATTGTCTCCTAAGATAACTTCCTTTCTGTTTAGATGTACACCAACTCAGTACTATTCTTCAGAGAGTTAATCGTGAATTCCACAGGGCCTCATATTTCTACTTCTACATTCCATGAAGCAATATCTTCCTTCAAGACATGTAGCACTGAAGCAATTAAACTTGCGCCTTGAACTTAAAGCTTGGAGCTGTAAATATCTATCAACACAAAGGGAGTCATTTTCCTCTGATTTACAGAATGCAACAATTCTTGGCAGTCCCATTAATGCATAATCACTAATTCCAATTTAAGGAGTGTCTGCATAATGATAGCTTTTAAAATATTTGCAGAGCATGACCAAAATATAAACAGTCAATAATAACTTTTACTAGAGTAATGGCCCAAGCACATGCCCATTGCATGATTGCTAGACTTTAGGAACCATAAATATTCTTTACAATAAAGACATAAATGCCTTGGGGCTTAACACAAACACAGTAGTTCTCTTTCAAGTTTCCCAGTTCCCCAGTATGCAGACCACAGAAAAGAAGTTTGTGTGAACACCTAGTGCCTAAATATGCTCCTGCCATCTACAGTGAGCTCAGCTCTGCTCTATTGCTCGGGACACAATGCAAGCGTGAAACGTAAGGCTATTCTTTACAAAAATCACAAGCTGATGGGGAGCCAGCTAATATCATTTACTCAGTACCTTCCCTCCTAGGCACTTTACCAGGCACATGACCATTTGAAGTCAGAAGTTCTAGGCACAAATCCTGGCTCTAATTATTAGATGTCACAATTAACTAAATCACCTTCTCTTTCTGACATTGGGTCGCTATGTGTTCAGATCACTAAATAAATGATCACGGAATCCCTTCCAGTTTTGATAAGTACATAATTTCACAGTATGACTGGGACAATTTAGAAGTTCTGAAGGGACCACGGCAGTGAGGATTAGATAGAATGCTCTGGAAAGGCATCCTAGGATATGCGAACTCCAGAGTGCGACATCAAAAGATGTGTCTAAGCTCGCAAGTAGCAATAGGTGAGTTTGAAGATGTTGGAGTAGATTAGAAATTAGGAAAGTTGGGGAAGGAGGCAGATTGTAGATGCTATAATGGAAATGGGAGATGGACCTGGCAACCCACTCCCAAAAATCAATCTGCCATTGAAAACCCTATGAACTGCAGAGAAGCATTGACAATAGTGTTTCCCCTGTTGTATGTAGGGTCGCTATGAGTCAGATACTGACTCAATGGCACCTAACAACAGCAACAACAATAATGGAAAAACCCCAAATTGCCTGTAGTTTGTTTTCAAGCACCTTCCTTTGCTAGCTTAAAAATAAGCCAGTGCTGGTCTTGCAGTAGGTGATAACAATCCACAGGTCATTTGTTACTAACTGATAGAGCAATTTTAACTGACTCAGAACTAAAAGGTAAGCTGACAAGTAGTAAATAGTGTTTCTTCCTTACTCAAAGCTGAAAGTAAACTGATGGTAATAAGAGCAGCTGGTCATTACTCCTTCCCATCTTAGGCACATTCTGGGCTTGAGGCCACATAGAATAGCCTTGGCCCAGTACAAACAAAGTTAAACCAAATTAAGTAAGGTTAATCATTTCCTTCTCAGCCTCCCAGGAAGGACCAAGCAGGAGTTTCACACCCAAAGTTTCACCTCTCCCCGGGCAGGCAGTGATTTTACCCCTGCCAAACAAGTGGAAAAAAGACTCAGGGTCCTCGCTGTCTTGGGTCCCCATCTTCTTGTTCTTCCTTCAAAGTGTAGCTTTTGACTCCTATTAAAATCTTGCTGTAGCTGGGCGCAGTGGCGCACACCTGTAATCCCAGTGGCTTGGGAGACCGAGGCAGGAGGATCCCAAGTTCGAGACCAGAGGCAGCCTGCATAATTTAGCAAGATCCTGTCTCAAAAAATAAAAATAAAAAAATTTAAAAAACGGGCTGGGGGTGCAGCTCAGTGGTCCAGCACTTGCAGAGCATGCAAGTGTGAGGCCCTGGATTCAACCCCCAGTATTGAAAAAAAAAAAAAAGAGCTTGCTGGACCCCACTTCAGTCTCCCTTTGTCTATGCCTGGGGAAGTATTCTAATCTTAGGTCACTTCACCCAAAAGCCAGAGGACTCTCTGGGTTTCTCCAGGTTCTTTCTATTTCCCCAGTAACAAAGACATTCAACTCAAGAGGTAAACAATTTTTTTTTGAGGTACTAGGGTTTGAATCCAGGGCCTCACATTTGCATGCTTTGCAAGTGCTGAACCACTGAGTTGCACTCCCAGCCTTTTTTTTTAGTTGTTTGAGACAGGGTCTCGCTAAATTACATAGACTGCCTCTGGTCTAGAACTTGCGATCCTCCTGCCTCTGCCTCACCAGCTGGGATTACAGGTATACGCCACTGCACCTGTCAAGGTGAACAATTTTAAGGTAGCTTTGGAGATGCATAAAGCCTGAAAACTCCCCAAGGACAACATCTTATCCCTTACCTACGTATCTGGCACATAAGAAGTATTACATATCCTTTATAGAAGAAAAGGAGAAAAAAATGAAAAGTGACAACACCATGTGAGATTTTTGTTGGGTGCCATCAAGTTGGGTCTGACTCATAGCAACCCAATGTACTACAGATGAGACACTCCCCGACACTGTGCTATGCCCAGCACTATGTCAGCCCTTCTCTGCTATTCATAGGGTTTTCAATGGTTGTTTCACTGCTGCTTCAGGAGTGGATTGCCAAGTCCTTCTCCATTTTTGCAGTGCTGGGGATTGAACTCAGGGCCTCAGAGACTGCAGAGAGGCACTCTACCAACTGAGCCAAACCCCAGCCCCAACCAAGTGAGATTAGTCATTATCTAGAGAGTGGGTGTATTACATTAAGGGGGGAACCTTACAAATGAGGCAAAGCTTATATTTGATCAAGCTGTAACAAATGATTTCCCAATGAGGATGATGAAAACTAAGATTGCACATTTTAAAAAAAAAATAATCTGGAGTCACACCTAACAATTTCCTCTTGTTGTTGTTAGGTGCCGTGGAGTCCTGTCCAACTCAAGGAGACCCTCACAGGGTTTTCAATGGCCGATTGTTTCCAGATTGCCTAGGGAGTGGATTGCCAAGTCCTTCTCACATTTTTGCAGTGCTGGGGATTGAACCCAGGGCCTCAGAGACTGCAGAGAGCCACTCCAACAACTGAGCCAAACCCCAGCCCCAACCAAGTGAGATTAGTCATTATCTAGAGACTGAGTGTATTACATTAAGGGGGGGACGTTACAAAAGAGGCAAAGCTTATATTTGATAAAGCTATAACAAATGATTTCCCAATGAGGATGATGAAAACTAAGATTACACTTTTTAAAAAATAATCTGTAGTCACACCTAACGGTTTCCTCTAGAAATGAGAAATGCAGTCTGAATGATACTTCCACTTTCTCTTGCACCTGCTTTCTACTGGTTCTGCCCTCTGAACTCCAACTTCTGTTCCTGCATCCCTGTTCTGGTTTGAAACTCTGAAATCCCTTTTTACATCAGAACTGTACCCTGTCCCCAGTTTGGATGGCTGGCTCTGATGTCAGCGTTCTCCTCCTCGGGGCTCCAAAAACCTGTGTGTGCTATGAGGGTTCCACTGAGCAACTTGTCTAGGAGGAGGCACAATTCCCCTAAGAGAAATGGTTACAGGGTGATCTGCCCATGATCCAGAAAGACACTACTGCTCCTAAAGCAACACAAAGTATCCATAGGCAGGAGGTTTCTAAGAACTTGAGGCATAGCACTTAGCCAGACCACTTGACTAGCGAGAGAGGCAAAGGTGAGCAGGGGGATCCAGAGACCTTGACAACCCTCAAGAGATTTCCTGAGATTTGGGGTGTCCCAGAGATCTGTCTCCTACCCGCTTCTGCCCCCCACAGCCATAAGCTGCTGATGCTCCATTGCTGACCTCAGCCTACCTGCACCAAGGCAAAATAAACTAAGAGCTTCTTGTTGTTAGGTGCTGTCAAGTCAGATCCTGCTCATAGCAACCCTACGTACAACAGAACAAAACACTGCCCAACACTGTGCCATGCACACAATCATTTTATCTTTGAGCCCATTGTTGCTACTATGTTTCTTCTCATTTTGAATCCTGCCACATCAGCAAAAGGAGGTCCCAGGGGCTTTATTCCACTCTCACCATTAAGATCAACTCTACTTTGAGGCGGCAACTCTTCCCCAGTCATTTCTTGAATGCCCTCCAGCCTGGGGGCTGGGGTGCTCATTTTCTAGCACTATATCTCATAGTATTTCTGTGATTCATAGGGTTTTCCGTGGCTAATTGTTTCTGGAATGGGTTGCAGGGTCTTTCAGCCTCGTCTGTCTCAGCTGAAATCTGCTGGTATCTGAAACACCCATGGCATAGCTGTCAGCATCACAGCAGCAACATAAGCCACAGCACAAGCTGACAGGCACATTGGGGAAGAGTTTCCTAGCCTTACGCTTAAGCCTCGTGGGTTACTTTTGATCCACTGCCCATGCCCCTAACACATGCCTGCCTCCCCAGGACAGCCCTGCATCCAGGGGCCTCATGTACTGCTCCAGCTGACCTGCTTGCTGGACAAAGGTGATAGTCCTGTGGTTTGACGAGAAATGTAGCCACACAGGCAACAATCCCCATTCCTAAGACTTCAACCCACAGCCTTCATTGAACAGCTTCTACATGCTAAGTCCATTTCAAGGTACCGCACTCAATTTAAGAGTTTTAAGCTAAAACTACATCCTATCTTCTTCGCTCATACACTTTCACAAAATAGAAAGACATTTCCCAGATTCATCAATCACAGCAATCTCTGCAATTTCCAAATGCATGTGCTACATGGATTTAGGGTCACATCACATTCCATCTCCAACTCTTCAGTGTGTTGTTGTTAGGTGCCATCGAGCCAGTGTCGGACTCATAGCAACCCTGCGTACAACAGGCAAAACACTATTGTCAGTACTTCTCTGCTATTCATAGGGTTTTCAGTGGTGGATTGTTTTTTGGGAGTGGATTGCTGGGTCCTTCTCCCAACTCTTTAGTGTATTTGTCTCATTTTGTCCCCTAGAGTGTTTTTATTACAGCATGTAGGGGGAAGGTATTTTGGGCATGCTTTCAAAAAGAGCCTGGCACAAGACCAGGCAGAGGGAATATACCTGGAAAGTCACGTGCTTATGATAGAGAGGCACAATATGCTCAGCCAATGGAACAGAAAGGTCTCTGACAAGCCTCAAATGCGACACTTCCTTCATCTGTATGAGGCAAAATAAAAGGAATAACTAAGAAAAATATTCCTATCTACTACTGAAGGAAAACTAATTCCACAATATAAAATATCATTGTGAAAAGGAACAGTCTTCGATATTTCCCTACAGTCTTATAAATATAATAATATAGAAATCACAAACAAAGATGGAGAGAAAATGAAAAATTAACATTGAAACTTAATATGTTTTACATGGAAGGGTCAGATCATGCTTTCGAAGACACTTGAAGGAGTTAGGCTAAAAATAGTAATAACAATTCAGTATTTCTGTGAGGAAAAATAAGTCCATAAACTCGGAAGGAGAAATCTCTACACATTAGTAGCACATCAATGAGAGACAATATCCTTTTAATTGTAATATGTAACATTCTGGAGTTTGTAATAAGACATGCATCTCATCACACTTATAAGTATAAATCCTGAGTCATTTCCAAATTTACTTTGAAAAAGAAAACCAAACTGCATGACCTTGAGATCCAATCTATAGTGTATAAATTGAAGATTCGGGTATGAAACTGAAATGCAGGTAATTTAACTATGTCATTAAAATTATACATTAAAAACAGAGTAAAGTTTAACAGACATCATCATTTCATATATGAATAAAGTTGTTAATGTCATATAATCTATAAGCAAAAAATGCACTCAGGAAGAACACTTCCATTTATTGAAATATATATATATATATATATATATATATATATACACACATATATGCATACATACATATACATATATATACATATATGTATTAAGTTGTATTTATAGAGACAATATTACATTATTCCTCATTCACAAATAAAGTAATTGAGGCCAAGAGAGGTTAATTAGCCTATCCAAAATCATATAGAACAATAAGTAGCAGGGCTAGGATTCCTAACCAAACACAACAGTAAGAGACTAAAGAGAAAATCCAAACAAAAATGAGCAAGAAACTCTCCGAATGTATGCCAGCATTATGAAACTATTTCAAGATGAAATATGATACTGCAATGTATTCATTATGAAATGAATTATGGTGAGGAATTTGTATACCTTGAGTCTCATCAAAATTAATTAGAAACCATTATTATTCCCCGGAATAGGTCTCAGTTCTCTCTGCCTTTATTTTTACTTAGACAACACTGGGATGAGGTTGTACATAGAAAAGTAAACCAGAGAGCAAATTCCCATTTCATGAGAAGCTTAACAGAAAGTAAATGATTCGGTGCTGAGTGTTAGTGGCACATGCATCTAATCCCAGCACTCAACCCTGTCTAAAATGCGCAAATAAATAAGTTAATTAATTAATTAATTAAGTTTCATTAACTGACTTCAGGATATCATGCTAAAGAAGATAGAGACTTTTCATCCTTTTCCCAGGGAGTCAATGAAAATAAATAAAGTTTAAATTAAGTCAGAAAGCCATATAGTTAGACACAGGCAAAACTTCTTCTTGATGAGAGGAATTATTTTGTGAGGAAATGATCTATCACAAGCCTTGGAATCTCTCTCTCCAGAAAGCATCTTTAAAAGATGGATAATTTATTGCCTGTACTACTCGGGATGACATCCACCCTGGGGTTCCACGGTCTTGATATTTTATTGTTGGATTTCATTTCACTTATGTTGCTAACAATACAAGGAAGCTTTCCCAATCTTTCAGTTTTGGAAAGCTGTGGGGTTTTACCAATTTCCTCAAGAAAGCTCCTCTTAACCTACTCAGAAAGCATCAATATTCTAACAGGGCAGACAGAAGACCCAGGGAGCCTGTTCTTCACTTGGATCTGTTCCTTGTGACTGACAGGTAGCTTCAAGTCCATTATCACTCAGATAAAGAGGATGCGTAAGTGGGTGGTTTTATTCACCCAGAAGTCAGAGTTCATTCCATGGACATAGATTGAACCTGCCAGCACAAACTAACCCAGAAGTAAGTCTGTGATGCCACCTTAATGATTACCTAGAAATATAAACGATAGTGGAGCGTGGAGATTGCGGGAAGAACCACAGCTTCTCAATAGTCTGCTATACTCAAAACACTCCATAAGGTGTCTACCATTGTCTGTATGAAGAGACCTCATTCCGCATGCTTACGGATGCTTGGTTTTGTCCATTAGACAAATGAATTGGGCAAAGTATGCACTTTTAGAAAATGAAAATCTTTCTGGTGATTTTTAAGTAGCTGTGTTTTCAAACAAAGTAGATCCTGCTTGGGCTGAGGCAATGACAACAGAACAGAAGATCAGCAAGTTAAATTTTATTTTTCTCCCTCCTGACTTTCAGAGTAGAAACCTTTTGGGAAGCCAGAGCCATGGCTACAGCAAGAGCCTCCATTCCTTCTCAAAATTAAGCAGTTCTGCCTCCTGGACCTGTGGACTCAAAGAAGGAAACAAGGACCCTGAGCCCAGGTCAGCCAGCTGATGACTCCCTATGAAAACCACATGGGAGAGTTTAGAAATTAATATTTGCAGACTCACTGTTCAGAAAATACTTGCAGCACCAAGTAAGGAAAAAGCATTAGAAGTTTTCAATTATAACTCTAGTATTCCTAACCTTGGCTGCAGCCCTAGCCCTGTGGCATCTGATCCAGTCAGATCTCGGAAGCTAAGCAGGGTAAGACCTGGTTAGTACTTGGATGGGAGACCACCTGGGAACACCAGGTGCTGTAGGCTTAGGAGACGGACCTGGCAACCCACTCCCAAAAATCAATCTGCCATTGAAAACTCCATGAACAGCAGAAAAGCACTGGCAATAGTGTTTTGCCTGTTGTATGTAGGGTTACTATGAGTCGGATACCGACTTGAGGGCACCTAACAACAACAACAACATTAGTAAACTCATTTATAGAAGGCAATTCACAACACAACAGACCTTTACATCCTTAAAAACTATTTATTGCTGTTGAAGACCTTTTTACCGAGCTGTTCACATTGAACATGTCACCCAAATACACTCTCCCCAAAAAGAGAAAATCTAAATTCAAAGGAAATATTTTGTCATGATGAAAAGATGGTCTGAGTGTAGAAACTGTTTCTTCTTCTTCTCGTTGGATCTTTGTGCAGGTGTTCGCTCTGATGAAGCTAAGCAGTTAGCAGGTTCAGGTCTTTTTATTGCTTTGTTGTTTACCTTCCTATCTGAAACACATTTTGAATTTATGTAAATCAAACCCCAGGCTGCTGGAAGCTGTGTGCTCTGCCTCCTGCTGATCTCCCTGGCTGTTGCTGCCTGCTGACCTACTCTGTATTCACCGTAGTGCCCCTGCACTGGCTTTCTTTCTGATTGGAGTCACATCAAGACTGCTTTGTTCAGAGACTTGGCCCTTTGAACTTCCTGTTCCCTCTGCTAGGGTGGCTCTTCCGCCAACTCTTCATCTACCTGGCTGGTTCTCATCTGCCCCACATCATCTAGATGTCAGGTAGATGTCAGATCCCTCAGAAGGTCCCTCCTCCCTCAGCCCACCCACCATGGTACCTTCGCCTAGTTCCTCCATCGTATACTGAGCCCTCTGCTAGGGTTGCTTTTCCGCCACCTCGTCATCTACCTGGCTGGTTCTCATCTGCCCCACATCATCTAGATGTCAGGTAGATGTCAGATCCCTCAGAAGGTCCCTCCTCCCTCTGCATACCCACCATGGTACCTTCGCCTAGTTCCTCCATGGTATACCGATCCCTTCAGAGGACACAGCCGAACCTGTGATTCTCTCTTTCTTGGTCACTTGGTGATGATCGTGGAATCTGTTGTAATAAAGGCTCCATCTCTCCAGTCTTCTCCACCACCAGCTCCTGATTGCTTATCATGATCCTTCACAGCAGGCAGAATGATAACCAGAGCCCAGGAAATGTATGGACCACGTGTGTCCATCCCAACGTGTGGCCAAATGCTGTGCACATTGTGCATAGATCCACCCAAAGCTATCCTCCATTCTCTCTTCTTGGGGTTCCTTGGAACTCTAATCTGACCTTTCTGGAGAAAAGACGCAACTTAAAAGTGGAAAAGACCTAGTACAACACAATTCACAGAAAGCGTCACTTAGGTGCCTCCAAGGAGCTTGATGTCCTGTGCTTTGTTGTTGTTAGGTGCCGTTGAGTCGGTATCTGACTCATAGCGACCCTCATAGGGTTTTCAATGGCTGACTGTTTTGGGATTGCCTTGGGAGTGGATTGCCAGGTCCTGCTCCCATTTTTGTGGTGCTGGGAATTGAACTCGGGACCTCAGAGACTGCAGCGCAGTGCTCTACCAACTGAGCTAAATCCCAGCCAGTCCTGTGCTTTAGAGCTTTAGAAATCATTCTCATAAAATAAAACAAAACAAAGCAAAACAAAATAACTCTGCCCTTCAGCTGTGCCATGAGGAATTTGAATTTGTGAGAATAAGCGTTTTCATTTCCCTTCAGTTTCACCTACAGAGTTTAAAGTCGGATTCCCATCCAAATCCTTTCAAATCCAAGGTGCTTTTTCAGCACAGATAATTATACACATTTCAAAGCAAGGTGAAATCCTTTAAACTCTATCAGATTATTAAAATAATGCTATTGCAGTGGCCAAAATTGACTGAAATCAAGTACAGCCAATCCTCATTATTCACAGATTTTGTGTTTGCGAATTTGTCTGCTCACTAAAATTTATTTGTAACTCCAAAATCAATACTTATAAGCATGTTCACAGTTACTAATGGACGTGCAGAGAGCAGGGAAAATTTGTGTTGTTCCACCCACGTGCTCCCAGCCGGGGTAAGGAACATTCTGCTTTCTCATTTCAGCATTTGTTCTATAAACAAGCGTCCTTTTGGCAGTCTATCTGGTGCCAAGCGTTTTGCATTCTGGCAATCTCTTTGTTGGTGATTTTGCTGTTTAAAATGGTCCCAAGCACAGAGCTGAAGTGCTATCTAGTATTCCTAACCACAAGAAGGCTGTGATGTACCTTACAGAAAAAATGCATGGGCCTTAACTACAGTACTGCTGGCCCTGAGTTCAATGTGAAAGAGTTGAAATGGATATTAAAGAAGGTGTTTGCAAACAGAAACAAACATAAACAAGGTTATCTACTGATTGTTTAATGCTGGAACCTATTTCCCCTAGGAGGAGTGGTTCAGTATTAGCTAATTCTGTGTTCCAAGAAGCTTTAAACAAGAATCAGCCATTGGTAGTTGTTAGGGAAGCAGGGGTAGACTCTCCTGCACAGTTATATGAGACTCATGATCTTACTAATACCTCGATCATCAGAATGCATACAAATCAACCTGCCTGGATGGCATGAGAGAAAGTAAATTATTAGGTAAACAGTACTTCCTTCAGCCAGTGATGTCCCACTGGTGTGGCTATTACTTCCCTGTGCTTTCATTATCTGAAGTTAGAGACAACCTCCACGATCAACAAGATAAGCAGTATGAAAAGGTTGACCCCAAGAAACAAAATCTCCTTTCTCCAGGGCTCTATGTCTCTACTGACTGTTTATATTCTTCTATTAAGTTTTTCTATCTGATCATTACTCGTGTTCCTGTTAAAAGGGGGACGAAGTCTTAACCTGTCTGGTTTTTAGAGTTGAATTTCTAGAAATGAAGCTTATGGTCAACTTTGCATTGAAAACTCAGAAACCATATGCCAAAGATAAAATGTCAAACATTCATGTTTGAATATATAAAAAATTAACCTGTATTGCTAACATAAAGTCTCTCTCAAAAGAGAGAGATAGTAAAGACAAAAGTTGTCAGTATAAGTTTCAGAACACTGCTGCAAAAAGGAAAGAAAAATAGCTTATAATTAAGTACAAGAAAAGCACAAGGATGAAGTTAGAATTGGTACTGTGGAATGCGTGCATTCAATATTCCTTGCTATTTATGCTATTGCTCAGATTTTCTTGCTCATCTGTTTCTCTATTTTAAAGTTCAGTCATTGCTTTGTGTTACTTAAAAACATGTTTCTTTTCTTCCAATGATTCTTTATGGTTTTCAAAATTACATGCAAATTATACTTTTCAATAATAGCCAGCCAGTAATGACTAGGAAGAGGAAAAAGCAAATATTTGGTCAAGCACTATTTACATACAACACTTCAAGATAGTTTCAAAATTGGATACCTGCATATATAGCCAAAAAAGGCTATATAATTTACTTTAATGACATTTTATTAGTAAAAAATAAAACTTGAAGGTATAGTTACAATAAAAATTTGATATATGGTATATAGTCAAATGTTTATATGGTCAAATGTTTATATTACATTAAATACTTTCTAAAGGAGAAGAGAAAAGTCAACTAGAAATGCACAATAGTCAAATAGAAAAAAATTTAAAAATAAAAAATAGAAAGAAGAAAGAAAATAGAAAAGGACAAATCCTCTATGTAGATAATTACAAAGTATTTCTCATATCTTAAGGGAATAACCTGTTCTCAAAATGAGTGCTCGGAAGATTTTTTTTTTTAATTCTCCTCTAGAGACATCACTGTGAAATTTTGGGAGACTAAAGATAAAAAAGATCCTAAGAGCTTCCAGGAAAGAAATAATAAATTCACAAAGGAACAAGAACAGACTTCTCAAACAACACCTGATATTACAAGGTAAGTGTGTAATTTCTTCCAAATTCTAAGGAAATATGACTTTTAACCTAGAAATCAATATCCAGTAAAGCCTTCAAACACCTCTGAGAGGACAAATTAAAACCTTTTCAATCATACTAGAGCTCAGAACATTTACCTCCAGAGCACCCTTTCTTAGGAAGTCACTTAAGGATGAACTCCAGAAAAAACAAACAAAACAATCAAAATGAGAACCAAGAAAATCAAAACCAATGGGTTCAGGAAGCCAGTCACCAAATCAAAAGAGTGAAGAGAAATTCCAAGCTGACAACTGTGTGGCCAAGTTTGGATTAGAGAATATTGCTTTCAAATTGCAAGAAAACAGAAAGCTCTACTGGTGTGCTTTATGGGTATAAATTGGAAACAAAGATGAATTAGTGAAGAAATAAGAGTAACTCGCCTGCAGTGGTAGCCCTGTGGCATCCGATCCCGTCAGATCTCAGAAGCTAAGCAGGGTTGGGCCTGCTTAGTACCTGGATGGGAGACTACCTGGGGACACCAGGTGCTGTAGGCTTGGGAGAAGGACCTGGCAACCCCCTCTCAAAAATCAATCAGCCATTGAAAACCCTATGAACAGCAGAGAAGCACTGACAATAGTGTTTACCCTGTTGTACAGAGGGTTGCTATGAGTCGGATACCGACTAGATGGCACCTAACAACAACAACAACAAGAGTAACTCAAATGTGAGATAAATTCACACGATGCAAAAAAAACAATGAAATGACTAGAAAGTCCAACATATTTTAAAAATCTGTATAAAAAAAGGCAATTTAAGTCTAAATTTAATGGCTTCAAATTAGAACATAACTGATCTTGAAGAAAAAAATGGAATGTATCCTAAGCAATAGAAAAAAGTCAGTAAGAAAAATACTGGAGATATCATGAAGAAAGTATTCCATGTTTTATCCCACCAGAGGACAAAAAGACTATCCATGATTTCATTAAACTAATATATATTTATCCTGCAACCATACTACCCTGGCATCCGATCCCACTAGATCTCAGAAGCTAAGCAGGGTTGGGCCTGCTTAGTATTTGGATGGGAGACCGCCTGGGAACACCAGATGCTATAGGCTTGGAAGAAAGACCTGGCAGCCTACTCACCCCAAAAAACAATAGGTCATTGAAACCTCTATGAATAACAGAGAAGCACGGGTATAATGCCAGGCATGGCACAATGTTGGGGAGTCTTTCATCTGTTGTAGGTAGGGTAGCCATGAGTCGGACCTGACTAGACGGCATTTAGCAACAACAACAATGCATACATATTATAATACATGTTATAGAATATATATGCACATATAAACAAACACAAAATAGTTTCAAAAGAACCTATTGTAAGTGACAAAGAAAATGGATTTAAAGCATTTGAAGAAATAAGCCACTGGAAATGGCGGTGCCTGGATGGAATCCCAGCAACTCAGGATTGGAGACAGGAGCACCATCAGCTTGAGGCCAGAGGTGCCCTGCACAATTTAGCAAGAACTTGCCACAAAATAAAACATTGAAAAGAGCCTGGGATTGCAATTCTGTTGTAGAGCATTTGTTTAGCATGCTTGAGGCCCTGGGTTCAATCCCCAAGTACAGTGAAAGAGGGGAAGGAAGGAAGGAAGGAAGGAAGGAAAGACAAATAGCCATAAATAGATACATTACCACCTGTACGACAGTGTCATAGATGCCAATCAGTTGCCCAGGAATGTAAATTATATAAGAAAAAAGGAGATGTCTGGAAAAACTAGAATCTATGAACTAGAGATGTGAAAGAGCGAGCTTACAAATTTGTCAAAGCTGTATAATGCATGAAGATATTTGGGAATTTCAAATATCAAGAAAGAAAAGAGCTGAAAAATTGGAAAACTAATCATGATGTGGTATTTTGCTCTGAAGTGAATAGTAGCCACTAGCCACATCCAAATGTGTAAGCAATACTAATTTTTCAGCTTTTAGAGTAAACATATATAAAGTGTACGTACATAGGACCAATTAACCATTAATACAGAGTAGACTATCTATACTCTCAACCATGACTCAAAACTATCATGAACTCAAAGTACACAATTGAAAGACACCAGGCAGGTGGTGGACACCTGTAATTCCAGTGAATTGGGAGGCTGAGGCAGAGGATTGCAGTTTTGAAGTTAAAGACAGCCTGCATAATATAGCAAGACTTTGTCTCAAAATTAAAAATTAAACAGAGGCTAGGGGTGCAGTTCAGTGTTAGAGCACTTGCTGAGCATGTGCAAGACCCTTGATATAACCCTCAATACAAAAAAATAAAATAAAGACAAAATGTATCACTGCCAAGGTAAGAAATGTGGTTTCAAGCACCCTATTATAAACTACGTTGTTGTTAGGTGCCATTGAGTATCCGACTCATAGCAACCCTATGTACAACAGGTGAATCACTATTGTCAGTACTTCTCTGCTATTGATAGGGTTTTCAATGGCAGATTGATTTTTGGCAGGGGGTTGCTGGGTCCGTCTCCCAAGCCTACAGCACCTGGTGTTCCCAGGCGGTCTCCTATCCAAGTCCTAATAAGGCCTGACCCTGGTTAGCTTCCGAGATCTGATGGGATCGGATGCCACAGGGCTATGGCTGCAGGTATTGTAAACTATAATGGAAGATAACAGGCAAGATACCATTATGTTATTAATAGAGAGATAACCAGTAGATGGATAAGCAGAGGCCACTTGTTTTCCATTCTGTCTTTCTATGTTACTGGAAGTTTTAAGCAAGGGCAGATCTATTGGATGGAAAACTCCAAAACTGATCAAAATTGCACATCTCTGAAATGATAATTTTTAAAAAGTAACTGTGTTAAAAATTAAAAGGAAAAATTACAAGCCCAGAGCAAAAAAATTAAATAGGTTTTTATTAGCAAGAGGTAATATGTGTTGTGGACATTACTAGCATTCCCCCATGCACAATTCTACTCTGCCTTCCATTGAAGTTAGAAATGACCGCATGAACAGGCCAACAACATGTCAGCTGGTATGGTCCTCATCTGAGCAGAAGCATTAAATTGATTGACATGCAGCTCCCTAGTCTCAACTCCTGCTGTGGTGGTGATCTTGAATAAACAAACTCATACAATTCAGTAGGAAGAACTGCAGAAATGCCAATGAAAATTAATCCCAAGACTATAATAAGTGAGTTCTGAATTCTTTTCTTCACCATAACAATGATGTTGAGGGCTGAAGAGACTGAAAAGAGTCTGTTGCTAGGATTATAAATCATTATGAATTTCCTGAGTGTATATAGAAATATATAAGTAAATATTTCATGGTCTTTGTTCCAATAATTATACTTCAGCCATCAGAAATGATGGAATATATTCAGAAGAATTTATATTTGCAGCAATACCAGTGAGTGGTACAAAAAAAGGTATACGCATCTCAAGAGATGTTACCTATATGTGGTCTCTATGGATTCCAGTGCTAACCACTTTGAACACCTTTTGTAATTTCAGAAGTCGTACATGACTTGCATTCATATTTTGTTATTGGTATATACTCAGTATTACAATTTAAATATAGTTTTTCCTTTCTTAAAATGTGTGTCCATATTGAGTACCCTCAGTATTTTATAATGAATAAAGATAAAAACCTGTAAATAGAGGAGATGGTTAATTATCTGCATAAACATTTTGAGGCAATGAAAAAATAAATTTGCAAACATCTCTAATGCCATCCCAAAGGTTTCAAGTGTAATATTAAGGACAAAATAGTCTGGAAAAGAATATACATTAAATACTAACAAGTAATTATTTATTGAGTAAAAATATTATGTCTGTTGCATGTTAGATTTTACAAATTTTCTGCCTTGGTATATTACTTTTACAACTAGGAAGAATATTCTCATCAGAGCTTCAGAGGGTCTTTATATTATTTTTGGAACAATATTGCTGGGTTGGGGAGGAAATGAGAAGATGTTAGTGTTGCAAAATGTTTAATTAAAAAAAGTTTTCACATAAAAATTTATCTCATCTCTGCTAATGTAAGCTTACTTTTTTCATGCAAAGAAAACCCTATTCCATAGATGATGCATTAAGACACAAACAGATAATTGAAGCCTTGTGGAAGTTGAATGAAATATATTGCTTTAAATTATAATACAAGTTAAAAATCTTTCCATTTTAACATTCATGGAAAGCCATGTTAGAAAACACACTTCAAGGCGTTTGCTCACTATTTGGACCACCAGGAAGCCTGTATTAAGTTCATAATTCCAAAAAATGATGATGTTAAAGAGTTATAAAATCCCCTGATGTTTGACCAAAAAAAAATACTGTTCATGTCATGTACATAGGCAGACTGAAAGCATTTATTGACTCAAGTAACATTTTAGAGTTTTATTTAGTATTCCAGTTAAAATGAGATTTATACAATACATACCTTCACGGAATGTCTGACTCATAGTGACTCTATGTACAACAGATGAAACACTATTGTCAGTGCTTCTCTGCTATTCATAGGGTTTTCAATGGAGGATTAATTTTTGTAAGTAGGTTGCCAGGTCCTTCTCCCAAGCCTACAGCACCTGGCGTTCCTAGGCGGTCTCCGATCCAAGTACTAACCAGGCCTGACCCTGCTTAGCTTCTGAGATTTGATCTGACGCCACAGTGCTGTGGCTGCAGGCACATAACTTCATATTTGGCTTTACATAGAGAATATTACTAGTTCTCAAGACAAATTGGAGAGGGAATTCTACATTAGTTAATAAAGCCATCTATATCTGCATTTCTTTGTCATTGTTAGGTGCAATGGAGTCAGGTCCACCTCATAGCCACGCTTATAAGGTTTCCAATGGCTGATTGTTTTGGGAGTGGATTGCCACATCCTTCTCCCATTGAGTTTCTTTACCTTCCTTTATTTCGCGTGAACTACAGTCTTTAGTTTTAATATTCTACTTGTGAACACATATGGATTGTTACACAGAACTAACTTCAAAGTGATTTTCTCAAACCTGGTCATATTCATCATTCATTACACAAATCTGATATAGGTTAGGGGATATGGAGAACTGCCAGTCCATTTAAGTGATATTAGGTGGTGACATAAGCCAAACATCATAACAAACCCCTTTATTTATCCCTCTGGGCTTAGTTATTGCTCAAAGTATGACACTCTCTGTTATAGATCTGAAGCCCCTGTAACACAAAAGCACAACTTATGATAACAGCACTGCTCAGGAAATAAATGTCTTGCATCACTTTGCATTTCTTTGCTTATAATAGAATTCTAATCTTGTTTATTTTCCTGTGTAGGTACCCCCTTTGTTGGCAATTCCTTAAGACACTACTTACTAAAAAAGAAAATCTAGCCGGGCGTGGTGGTGCACATCTGTCATCCCAGCGGCTCAGGAGGCAGAGGCAGGAGGATCACAAGTTCGAGACCAGAGGCAGTCTATGTAACTTAGCAACACCCTGTCTCAAAAAGTAAAAATAATGGGCTGAGGGTGCAGCTCAGTGGTCCAGCACTTGCAGAGCATGCAAGCGTGAGGCCCTGGGTCCAACCCCCAATACTGCAAGAAAAAAAAAAGAAAGAGAGAAAGAAAAAGAAAATCTAATAGATTTCAGATAAATAAATTTAAAAAAAAAAACAGATTTTTTATACATGTGACAAATTGGCTAACCTTGTGAGAGAGAAAAGTTAAGCTGGGTTCTCTGCTTTAGTGTGCGTACCAAATAAATCCAGATGAATCAGATTTATTTTGAATCAAGAAATCAAAATAGGATAGATATGAAATTGAAGCATGGGCAGGTCTTTTTTTCCTCTTTAAATAACCATGAGTGGGAAAACTCTTCCAGAGGAAGACACAAAACTCCAGAAGCAATAAAACAACTTCTATATTTGACTAAGTAAAATTTAAGAATATGTGTACGCACAAAATTTGTGAACTGATAGCATGATTCTGAAGTCATTAATAAGTTTAAAAAGCAGAGATCTGAAAAAAATAGCTGCAAACATAAAATAGTATAAGCTGCTTTAATGTGTGTATCAGTAAGTAATAAACTCACAATAAAAGGACCACAATAAAAAGGAAAACCAGGCAAAGCTATAAATAGACATGTGCATGCATTTATGAGTGGGCATGCACACATATGTATACACACAAGAAATGAAAATGTGTCCCCATTGTAAATTTAAGCAATGAGATATTAATCTCAGAGTCTCAAAAAGTTGATTGTGAGCACTAGCAATGAGAGTAGGCAGAGATACACTCATACACTCTAGGTGGGACTATAAATTGATATGCCTTTTTTAATATCTTGCTAAGTTTTTATGCAAATACCTTTGCCTACAAGTTACTCTACTCATAAAAATTTATTCTACTAAGCCACTCACAAATGTTATTAAAATAGACAGGAGGCTGGGGTGTAGCTCCATGGCAGAACACAAGCAGACTATGCTCTAGATCTTGGGTTCCATTCCCAGCACCAAAGAAATATAATAAAAAACAAAATTAAATAGAACAGAGGAAGATCAAAGAACATAGCCTTCAGTATAGATTGAACCTCCACGTCAAGAATTCAAAAATCCTTGCAACTAGGTCAGTATGCAACTTCATGATATATGTAGTAAAGATTGAGGTTGTCAAGATTTTGCTTTAGTTGGTTCTACAGCCAATACTCACAGAAACAGCAGTCAAGAAATCAAGATGCATTGGATTGGGGAAAAAAACTGTGGCAAAAGACCTCTTTAAACTGTTGAAAGTAAAGATGTCTCATCAAAGATGAGGGTGTGCCTGACTCAAGCCATGATATTTTCAATTTTATCATATGCTTGTGAAAGTTGGACAATGAATAAGGGAGACAGGAGAAGAACTGATGCTTTTGAATTATCATGCTGGAGATGAACATTGAATATACCATGGACTACAAAAAGAACCAACAGATCTGTCCTAGAAGTGCAACCAGAGCACTCCTTGGAAGCAAGGATGGCTAGATTGCATCTTCAGTATTTTGGACATGTTTTCAGGAGGGACCAATCCCTGGAGAAGGATATCATGTTTGGGAGAGTGGCAGGTCAACAACAACAACAACAAAAGAAAAAAGGACAACTCTCAACTAAATGGATTGACATAGTGGCTATAACAATGGACTTATAAAAGATCATGTGTCTGTCACAAAGTTGAGGAGTGTTTTGTTCTGTTGTACATTGAGTTGCTATAAGTTATCACCTAAAAACAATAGCAATGGAATAACTACATAGAAAGAGGATAATTGTGTGAAAATAAATGAAGCGCTCTGACTTAAGAAACAATCAAGATATAGGACAATGCATATTAGAGTACCATTTCTAGAAACCATTGATGATAATTATCTCAGATAGGTGGAATTCTCTTCTATATTTTTTAATAACCATGCACATGAATTATCTTGACCATAATTTTTAAACCTCAAAATATAAAAAACTTAAGAATCTAATTTCAAAACATGACAGGTTTCACATTTTAACTCACCTATAGTACTAAATGGGAGAAGGACCTGGCAACCCCCTCCCAAAAATCAATCTGCCATTGAAAACCCTATGAACAGCAGAGAAGCACTGACAATAGTGTTTCCCTATTGTATAGAGGGTCGCTATGAGTCAGATACCAACTCGACGGCACCTAGCAACAACAACAACATAGTACCAAAACATCATTACAAACACCTTAGTTGCTTCTTACAATTTCTATCACATGTGAAATCTGTATCAATTTATTCAGACAATCACATTTATCCACTATCAATTCTCAAGCTGCTATAAAAGCAAAGCTTAAATTATATAAAATCTGTCTTAACATTGCAAGAGACAATAGCAAGGTGTCATTGGGGTTATTTTTGTTGTTGTTTATTTGGTTTACAGTAGCTGGAGTTTTTACTAAGGTCCTACCAAATGCTCTAGCACTGAGATGCTTATTTAAGGGGCTTATCTTAGCCCTGTATTTATTTTTTGTATTTCATTTTGAGATAGAGTCTAATCTGGTGATAAGTTTTTGGTGCATACAAGAAGCATAGATATCAGGATTCTCAAGATAAAAGCATTTCTCTTTTATGCAGTGTATTCTGCTTCAGACCCAAATTCAAAGTCATCAGTATAACTTGGCTGGTAAATATACAGATTTGCCTGAATAGAGTAGTTTTGACCCAAATTTTTACTATGCTACATTAAAGAATATGTGCAATTGCTTGCTGTTAACTGCAACATCAAAATAATGAGAGCAAACATAGAATGAAGTAGGGAATGCTTTATAAACATCAAAAATGTTAGTACATGTGTATAAAATCATTATTTTCACTCATCAGTGGCCTCATCCCTATTCCTATCTCTCTGCTTCTCAAAGGAAGTAATTTCTGACCAAATAATTATTTTAATTTTTTTATACATTCCAGAGATGAAAAACAGGCAAACAACCTTCTTATTCACACGGGCGAAGAAATCTGTGAAGATGACAAAGAATAAACCAATTCACGGTAAGACGCACAGAGCTGACCCGCAGGCAAGAAGTCCCTAACGAACCCCACCTACGTTTAACATCAGCCTGTTCATGGGAAATATACACCGTCATTTTTATTGCTTGAATATCTTAATCAGGGAAGTAATAACTAAATAGTTTCAGACACAAGCACTAACCATGTTGTTGTTTTTGTTAGGTGCCGTGAGTCAAATTCAACTCATAGCAACCCTCATAGGGTTTTCAGTGGCTGTTTCAGTAGTGAATTATTACATCCTCCCATTTTTGTGGTGGTGGGGGTCAAACTCATTGTGTGTAGTATCTTAATTTACGCATTATTTTCAGTTCTTACTGTTTATCTGTTGAATTGGGAGTAGAGGGTCAAGGACACATCAATATTCTAATATGCACATGTTCAGCAGTTTTCAGAAAATGGTTATGAAAATCTACTTTCTAGTGTTAGTTTAAATGGTTATATTAAAGCTTATTGTCTTGAAAATCAATTGGGAAGAATTCTTAGCAATCTTCTATTCACCTGAAAGCATGAAGCTAAGTACATGTGAGTAATAGGCTCCCTGGGGAATTAGAATCACTGAAACTAGGGATGCTAATCACTTTATTATATAGGACAGCCATTGCCATTTAAATCTGACAGTAATATTACGAGGCACATATTATAATGATTCCCATTTTACAGAGAGAAAACAGAACTAGGAACTTTAACTGATTTTATGAAGTCACACAACCTACAAATGTTGGACACCCAATTTTAAGCCATGTTCGTCCACTCTGCTATACAAACTATGTTGCCAACTGAGATTGATAGAGGGTCTGGCTCAGGACATAGCCAATTTATTTTCTAGGAGGGAATATCCACAAATTTAGAGCAGCTTAGAAGAAGTGGCTGAAATTTCTGTTTTCCCACCTAGAAATAGGCTTAATGATAATTCCACTCATTGTATAAGCTTTCCAGAGTAGCAGTGAAGACCAGACATAAGAAAGTGTTCTGAATACTAAAACATTATATATATAAAATATTATATATTATATATATGCACATATATTAGAAATAACATATCAATATTAATTATATGAATACATTAATATATTAATATTAATAATATAATATAAAGCATTATATATTATATATAAACCATTATATATAAAACATTACATATAAAGTTATTAATATATGAGCTCTCTGAAGGCAGTAATTTCCATTGTATTCTCTCTTACTGTACAGCTGCCATTAAAAGAAATGGAAACAAGGAATCCTGAGATCAGTTAGGAGAAATTAATCTAGGCATTTTGGGAGAAGGACGTGGCAATCCACTCCTAAGGCAATCCAGAAAAAACAAGCCATTGAAAACCCTATAATGGTTACTATGAGTCGAACAGGACTCCATGGTACCTAACCTAGATTGTTACAACAATCTAGGCAGGCATTTATTTTCTCATTTAATACCCCCAGTAATATTATCAAGTAAGATAAGTCTTGTGTTACAAAGAATAAGAAACACCTATGGTATCACAAAGCTACTCATGATAATCAAACATATTTTGCCTGATTCCAACCCCTGTGTCTGAGCTGACCACTTTTCATTTTAAAACACACAACGTAATTAATTAAACCAAGTAGACCTTAAGATTCTATAATGTGCTCAGTTCGGCAAAGTGTTGAGATATCTTAATTATATACTAGGAAGATCCATGAAGAACAAGTCGTTCAACATCCTGAAATGTAAGTGATAAGAAACTAAGGAGAAGATGCCACACTGCTCAGGGTTTATCACCTCAGCTTGTAAATGCATCCCCCATACACTAGAGGACTTAGACATTATTTGAAGTGGGTTCTGTGGCTGATTTCATTAGTATCTTCTCTGTCACCAAACAGCATGTGTTCTCTGCCTAGGAATACACACAGTATGAAAAGACTCCAAGAAGAAACTAAAAATGGCTAGAGATGGTGGCACCCGCCTGTGATCTCAGCACTCAGAAGGCAGGAGGGTTGTGATTTTGAGGCCAGCCTGTCCACAGTGAAATGCTATCTGAAAAAAAAAGAAAAGAAAAATAGGAAATGTGTGTATATGGGGGCAGGGAGAGAGAGAGATACAGAGACATAGAGAAAAACTGAAAAACTAAAAATGTATTTTTCTGCCTCTCATAGCATGATAAGTACTCATCAAACCTGTCCAAAGATCCTAGCAAAGGAAATAATAATAAAAGTTTGCTATTTTTGTTATCTTTGTAAAGTGGTATGACTGCAGCCATACCACTGTGGCATCTGATGGATGCAATCAGATCTCAGAAGCTAAGCAGGGCCAGGCCTGGTTAGTACTTGGATGGGAGACCCCCTGGGAACACCAGGTGCTGTACACTTGAGAGAAGGATCTGACAACCCACTCCCAAAATAAATCAGCCATTGAAAACCCTATGAATAGCAGAAAAGCACTGATAATAGTGTTTCATTTACTGTACGTAGGGTCACTATGAGTCAGACACCCAACTCCATGGCACCTACCAACAATTTTTGTACATATGCATGGGTGATGATCATGTTTTATGACTATTGTATGTCTTCAAACCAATCCTACAATGGATAATTCCTTTCTACAGAGCTAGAGACCCATGTGGACAAGCTGCTTACCCAATGTCACACATTCAGTAGTAGCACTAGAATCCTGTTCCAATAGCAGATGCTTAGCCAATGCTATTTTCTGTCCAAGAACATCAGGGCTGCAAACTGCAAAGAACCCAAGTTGTTGGTCTTTTTTTTTTTTTAATTCTTCATAGATGAAACCCTTCCATATTCACCATTAACATGACAACCCATGACCTATTTCTGAGATATACAAAGGAGGATTTTATGCTCCTTCCTTGCAAAGAACTGAAATTATCTTCTTGCTATCCCCTTGTGAACTGTTGTAGAAGCTCCTAAAATTTCTTCTCTGTATATAAACTAGTAATAACACTGTAAACTTGTAAAGACTAAAACTATGAAAAATAAGACAAATTATAATGAAAGTACTGGAAAATCATAAAACCAATATCATTTTATACAAATTAAAGCAAGTTTGAAATTCTTCAATTTTTCATAACATAAGATATGAATGAAGAAAATCATGGTATAATTTAAAATGCCTTTCTCAAGAAAACTAGTGGACATACACAGCCCTAGGGACTTCTACTTCCAGACCTGTCTTTGCTGAAGACTTGTGTAGAGGAGAAGTGGGGAGAGAGAGGCACCTTCCATCCTTCAGAGTAGAATTGCCGGGGCAATTTCTGTGGTATCTGGATCAGTGGAGACAAATAGCCACTTTAAATATGTGTAATTCCCAACAAATAGCTGACTTAAAGTCCTTTAAAAATATTTAAAATGTTCCAAATGCACATGACAGCATTTTCAATATATTGACCAAGCTAAACTCTCCACACCATATAATTTTATTTTTCAGAATAAAATTATTCATAGCGTTCCATCTTATATTGTGCTTTGAATAATATTTTTATTTATTTATTTTTATTTTTATTTTTATTCTTATTTGTGTGTGTGTGTGTGTGTGTGTGTGTGTGTGTGTGCGTGGTACTGGGGGTTGAACCCAGGGCCTCACACTTGCATGCTCTGCAAGTGCTGGACCCTGAGCTGCACCCTCAGCCCATTTTTTTTTTTTTTTACTTTTTGAGACAGGGTCTCGTTAAGTTAAGCAGACTGCCTCTGGTCTCGAACTTGTGATCCTCCTGCCTCTGCCTCCCAAGCCGCTGGGATTACAGGTGTGCACCACCATGCCCGGCCTTGAATAGTTTTTTAATAATTATCCTTCATAACCAAAAATATGGTTTAAGAATTATTGTTCATTTTATTAAATACTCTTCTAAGACTTATTAATATTCGTTTTAAAGTATTTTTAGGATTGTTAAAAACAGTTTTAAATTTAAAATATTTTGTTCCCTCTCTCTCTCTCTCTCTCTCTCTCTCTCTCTCTCTCTCTCTCTGTGGTACTTGGAGGTAACCCAGAGTCTCACAGGTACTCACAAGCACTCTTCCACTGAGCTGCAACCCCAGGCCTTTTTAAATTTTTCATCTTGAGACAGGATCTCCGTACATTATGCAGGCTACCTCTAGCCTCAAACCTGCGATCCTCCCAAGTCACTGGGATTACAGGCATGTGCCCCCACCCCTAGCTAAAATATTCTCACTTTTAAAATACTAAAATTATTTTAAAATTTACAATATTTTATTATTTTTAAAATACCAAAATATTTTAAATTTAAGCTGTTTTTGTTTAAAACCTAAATTGTTAACTGGATATTAAAGAAATAGAAATGTATCCCCCGTAAAAACATAAAGTTGAAATACAGACTTTTCTCTTTCACTGAGATGAGAGCCTCGTCAGCATTTATCAAGCAATTGTACAGTGACTACAAGGCCTCAGGCATCCCAAGCAAGAGACACATAGTCCATGCATCAAGTTCAATCTAGTCATATGGTCCATGTTGTCTGTTTGACCTATGATGCTTTCCAAAACTTTTTAGTAAAAACTTATCTCATTATTTTAAGGACAACTTTTTACCAGCCCAAAATGATAAAAACACCTCAAATTTGTGCTTTTGGCTAAGAAGCATAGCTACTGTCTTCTTCTCTTCTTATCTCTCTATGGAAATAGTACATAGTTTTCATAATTTGTCTAAATTAACATTATGGGAAGAATTCACTCTTTTATAATAGCTCAATGCCAGTATGGAAGATTAATCATGGACATGAAAAGTAAGGAAATATTAAGTCTAAAGGAAGATGGAAGGATGGAAGGAAGGAAGGAAGATAGGAAGGAAGGAAGGAAGGAAGAGGAAGGAAAGAATTCCAGCTCCAAATTCCTTCAGCCATGCCCAGTACATCAAGTTATAATGCCTCTTAGAGTTTCTTCCGTCTTCCTCCGTGGCCTCCTCTCAATTTAAGATATCTGCAATTTCAACTTGCCATGAGCAAAAACAAATATTTTTTCCTTACTCTGAAACTATTTATTTCCACATGCCCATTCTATCTTTTTACCCATACATAAGAAATAAAATCAATATAATGAAATTGCTGACATATTCTTACTGCGGTGGCCTGAATACTGATGCTAGAGTAATCGTGAATTGAATGCTAAATCTGAAACAAAGCTTAATGCAGATATTTAAAATCAGCCAAAAAAAGGTTTATGGACTGGAAAAACATTTATATCAAATTGTGTAATTTGAGTTTCCATGACAAAGCTGGAAATGATTTACTTAATCCATATCCTGTTTTGGGGAGGAAGAATAATACTCCACTATATTTTAATAATAAGCAGAGCGTATACTCAGTTTACACAAACATGCTTCTCTTCTTTCCATCAATATAATTTGTGTGTTTAGAAAGATAAGGCTAAAATATTTACATTGAAAGGTTATTTTTCAAGGTTCACTGAAATTTACCAGAGTAAAATTATCAGAGGACCATGAAAGGAGTGAATGCCATAGTATTTATCATTTGAAATTAGTTTTGCGTGAAGGGAAAATAAGGCTCATCAAAATCAATGCCCTATTTACATTATTTTAGATCATTTTAAAATTTAGGCCATTTCTCAGTTCAGCCCAATTTGTGCTTCTATTTTACATACTAAAATCACTTGGACCAAATCAAGATATTAACATAGCATAGTGATAAATAAACTATAAAAAAAACTATAAAGTAAAATCTGAAGACTAATCCAAATAGTAAAACTAAGAAAAGCATATATGTCTTTGGAGGAATGTGTTGTGATATAAAAATTAAAAAGATCTAAGAAATTATCTACATAAAATCTGTCTTTCTATAATGGATCTAGTATTTTCCAAACCTATTTGTTCCATTCAGCTGAAGACAATTATAAATTTCAATACTCAGAATTTTAAAATTGTGTTTAACCTGAATCTATGAATTAGTGGTAATCAAGTGTGATTATTTTTCCAAATATATGTAATGTGTAAAAAATACATATATATATGTGTGTGTGTGTGTGTGTGTATATATATATATAGATAGATAGATAGATAGATAGATAGATAGATATTTTGCCCAAAAGAATTATCAATAGATTACAAGTAAGACCAAGCAAAATTACTAGAAAACAAACCTAAAGATAGACTGCAGACACAAATAAAAAAATAAGGCATGAACACAAAATAATCACACACATTAAAGCAAATACAGCAATTTGTCCAAAACAAGAAACTACATCCATAAACATTTCATTCTCAATTACCCTCTAAAAGAAGAAACAGTAGTTTAAAATTCTATATAGTTTATAAAAAATTCACACTAAAAAATACAGAAAATTGTAGTATATGATACCCTTCCTGAGGGTAAAAGAGGAGTTACATAATTTTTGACTGTTCTAGAAATGCATACAGTCGTGTTTTTGGAAAATCTAAACTTAAAAGGGAACTTGCGAAGACCCACAACTGTCAGGGCTCTTTTAATGGAGTCTGGTGTTCAAACCACTTGGAACATGATTTTGCATCATCCTAAGAGTATTGTACATATATTCAGAAAATTATTTTATTGTGCATCAGAATAGCTTTAAGTATAAAGATAATGACTTTGAACTTACCTAATGTATAGACAAAAATAAAAAATAAATATTCATCAGGAGCCAAAGCAAGTGTCTGTAATCCCAGCAATTCAAGATGCTGAGGCAGTAGGATCACAAATTTGAGGCCAAAAGTAACCTGTGCAGATTAGTAAGACCCTGTTTCTAAATAAAAAATAAAAATGAGGCTGGGGATGCAGCTCAGTAGTAGAGCAATTGCCTAGCAAGTAGGAGGACCTAGGTTTCAATTCTCAGTACCAATAAAGAGAGAGGATGGGGGGTGGGGAGAGGTAGGGAGAGAGGGAGAGAGGAAGAGACAGAGGGAAGGAAGGAAGGAAGGAAGGAAGGAAGGAAGGATTATATTTTGGTCTAGATAGGATTTCATGCAGATACCAAGTAAATTCTTTAACTTGAAATTGAAATGTATAGAGACAGCTAAATCAACATTAAAAAGAATAGTTTTTAACAAGTCTGCTATAAAATTAAATGCATTTAAAAGGTAAATAATAATATATTAAGTGCCTCAATACACTAAAGACTTAGGGAGGTTTTGTGGAAGATATAAAGTCAACAGTACCATTGTCCTACCTTCAATAAAGCTACATTTCACATTTTCCTTGTTCATTTTGAAATATTCTCATTCTGTAAATTAAAATTATCAAAAACTAAATAGAACTGAAAAACATCAGTATAAGAACCACATTCATTTTCTTCTAAGTTAATAAGTCCTGTTCTGAAAAATATTTCACTAGGTAAAATATTTTAAGTCATGGAGGATTTTGAAATTTTAACTCTGAGTTCAACAACTTATTTTCCTATTTTACTAAAGAGAAATGACACCATAAGAGGTCTCAGAACTGGAAGGAGTTTGAAAGTTTACAAAGTGTTACCGGAAGAGATGAAGGGAGGCATTGTGACCTGCATGAATCAGCTTCCGCTTGTCATAATGTCACAGAACAATGACCCTAGCACATTAAAGGCTTGCTGTGAAAGTGAAATGCTCCCGCCCTCTTGAGTCAGCAGATTGAAACTTGCAAAGCCTCAAGCAGGAGTCCCACAGGGATAAATTCTTACTCATTTAAGCTTCTGTAGCTCCATACTATAATTTTTATTCACATTCTTAGTTTCTCTCATCTCAGAGTGGAATATTTCGATCAATGGCATTCTTTGCTTTCTGTACAGCTCATTCTTTCATGTTTTAATTCTCTTGTCATAAGTGAAAGATAAAAGTTTAGCTTATTACACATAATTCAATAGCAATGAACTATTCTGATATAAGGGAGCTATTTCTTTCTTCAACTTGTTTAGTTGAATATAACTGAATACTTAAAACACCAAATTGAAAGACATTATGGCCTGGTTTGTGTTCTGAGTTTTCTTCATATCATAAATTCTTGTCCTTGCTTAATGGCACCCAGGTTGATTCTGGTTTTATGAAAGTTTTACATATATTTAAGTCAGTAATTAGAGTGACATAGGATTTAGTATATTTCCCAACAAAAATAAAATAAAATGTGATTGTCCAACTAAACTACTTATATTCTATCACCACACACAGAGGGAAAAGGGGGAAAGAGGGATGGACGGAGAGAGAGAGAGAGAGAGAGAGAGAGAGAGAGAGAGAGAGAGAGATTCTATTCATACAAAGTGTAATAAAGGCTTAGCAAATATTGTTTTGTTGTTTTGTTTTCAGTACTGAAGGTTTGAACTCAGGGCCTCACACATTTATTTTATTTTATTTTACTTTTTTGAGACAAAGTATGGTTATATTGCACAGGATGCCTCTGGCCTCAGTGTTATGATCCTGCCTCAGCCTCCCAAATAGCTGGGAATATAGGCCTGTGCCATGGCAGCCAGCCATCATGAATGAATTTGATGAACACAGACACACAATCTCAGTAATTCATGACCAGAATTCAGTGATAAGGAGTACACCACAGAAGTAGTATTTGGGGAATCGCAGCTTAAAAGCTGGAAAAAAAATTATTATAGAATTCTTATAGAATGTTCTTCTCATTATTCCATATAATAAGAAACATTCTTATAGAATTTTGAAGAGCATTTACAATATATGTTAGTCCTAACCATCTTTATAAATAAAAGTCTACAAGAATATGTAAGATAGTCTATTTAAAAGAATAGTCTATTTAGAAGAATAAAATCTAAGGCAACCTGTTTTTAAAAGGAGCTAGTAAATGATATTTTTCAAGCACAGTATCTTAGTGAATTGTTTTAAGTTAGATTTCACTTACATTTTTCCAATTTCTCTAACTAAATTTGCTTACAAAATAGTAAAAGGTATTCAGTGTGTGCAACAGTTTTATGAAACACAATGTTTTCTCCAACATCTCCATCTGCTGGCTTAGAGAAAAAGTAGATTTTTATTTACTGTTTCTTTAAATTTAATTTTTTATAATTTATATGGTTTTATGGAATTTAAATATAAAATTCTTCAATTACTGTTAGCGAGACAAATAGCTACTTTAAAAATCATTCATTAAAATAAGTATAAAGAAGAGATTTTTAAAGAGTAAGTTCAATATTTAATATTTTTCATCTTCTAATACTCTGGGATCAGGTACTCACATTTACAACACTTTAGACAGATATTTTTTAAGTTTTCATAATTAGGACAGCATTAAAATTTACTAAAATTATTTAGGATGTAAAAATGCTTAATATTTTCCTAAAATCTGTTATTGGGTTTGTTAGTTAGCTATGTGGCACATATGCAAATACTGGTATCAATTTTATTATTTTCACAAAAATTTAGATGTTTCAATTGCTGTAATAAATTACTTGGTTTTAAGTACTACTAGAATACATTTCCATCTTGATAGTCAAATTCTTACACAAAATCCCAGTTGCCAATCCACACTAAAAGAATGGAAGTCTCTAAGGGTTTAACAGCTATTAGAAGCTAGAAAAAATGAATTTCTAGGATAAAAATCATTCATTTATTCCTTAGTAACCAGAAGGGGCTCAATAAATATTTACTGAATGAATGAATGGATTCTTTTAACAAAAAAGTTAAAAATATAAGTAATTTTTAATGCGCAACTTAACGGGTCTCATTATGACATTTCCATGCATGCATTTCATTGAACATTGCTCACATTCATTTCCCCCTTACCCTTTCATGACCCCCTCCTCCATCCCCACCCGTCCCACCAATGGTCTCCTGTCTACTTCCATGTCCTTTTTGTGAGTGTATTTATCTATATATGTACATCCTGACATCCATCACTGGTTTCAACTAATGAACACAGGTGCTAATTTCTATTTTCTTTCCAGTTTTGGCTTTGTATTGTCTTATAATGAAAGCTTATTTTTGAGCAATCTTCATAAAAATGACCTTAGTACTATTTCTAGCTAAGAATAAAGGGAAGAAGGAAAGGAAAAAAGAAGGGCGGGGAGGGAAAAGAAATAAAAGAGGGAAGGAAAGTAAAAAAGAAAGACATTGGAAATGAGTCCTTACAAGCTCAGGTATCCATGGAAACAAATGGGAACAAACAGGTACTTTCATTATCCCACTGTGACTGAAAAAGATGGTGTGGGAGCGGAGCGAGGTGCACATTCAGTTCCGAATAGAATGACTTCCTTTGTATTCGTGTAACCCATTCAGTGGGGCCGAGGTTTAGTTCAACTGGTAGATTGCTTGCTGTGCTCACTCTGAGGCCCTGGGTTCCATCTCCAGCACTGCAAAATGGGAGAAGGATCTGGCAGCCCACTCCCAAAACAATCCGCCATTGACAACTCTATGAACAGAAGAGAAGCACTGACATAGTGCCAGGCATGGCACAGTGTCTGGGATTGCTTCTGTTGTACAGGATCCCACTAGATGGCACCTAACAACAACAACGCACTCAGTAGACCTCTTTGGATCTTTAATTCAACATCAACCTCAACATTTCCATGTCTGGAATAAAATTAAATTAATAAACAAACGCTTTTTCCTCTGTAGAAATTATCATTCCCTCCAATGAGCCTCCTTTCTGTAACAGTGCCTTATGAGTTGTCACTGAAAGTATGATTACTTACAACATGGTGGCTGCACACGCTTCACTTTCTTAAAGTACAAATTCACCCTGTGGGATCTGAATGGCTCAACTAAGGTGAAGAACAAATCATTTTATGAACATTGAATGAAGGTTTATATTATTTAGCAATGGAATTAGAGTAGAACTCCTTAGATTTCTGGGGAAAAGGGGGAAAAGATGTCTTTCTTGGTCTTAGCTCTCAATGCACTTAATGCTATGGCTTTCACTTTATGTAGGAAAGAATTATGAACTCCTCTGGCTAAGGAAAGCAAGGAAATAAAGAATATGCACTGGAGGAAAACCTCCAGCAGGATGTAAGTGATCAAGACTCATCTTGACAAATATGACATTGGAGATTCCATTCATTTCTCGACTGTTGACTTTGTGGTTGCAGTTTACATAAGTGTCAGTCTCTCTCTCTCTCTCTCTCTCTCTCTCTCTCTCTCTCTCTCTCATATATATATATATATAAATAATATATATATATACATACATATATATATATATATATATATATATATATATATATATATCCCTCCTTCCCTTCTGCCCTCTCTTCATGTCTTTCTCTCTGGAAAGAGTTAAATTAATGTTATGTTTTCTATTGTCCTTAGCAAAAAAAGAAATAAAAAAGAAAAGAAAAGAAAAAGAAAGAAAGAAAAAGAAAAGAAAGTGAGGAAGGACATAAATATCCCATTTCATAGGTCCTGAAATTTCTAAAGGATTAAAGAAAGAAATTGCAAAAAATGTGAAGTGATTTGTCCAGTCAATGAGGCAATGTCAACTCTAGAAAATTCTATTCAGTGAGCCTCCTTTCTGTAACAGTGCCTCACTAGCTGTTTGTCACAATCAGTTTGATAACTGATAAGATGGAAGCTGCAAGTACTGAGATTCCGAATCCCAACTGGCATCTGTAAAGTGTTTGATTTCTCCAAATACTTTTAGAGTCCTAGGATAATAATTCATGGATGGGTAATTTTAGGATTTGGAGACGGGACCCTTTTTACTTCAGCTTCACCTTCTGAGAAAAAGAGAAAAGCTGTGTAAAATGACTATTCTAGCTTGTCTGAACAGTGGTTGAAAATTAAATTGTGCAGGGTCTTTTTAAAGTGAAATCCAAGGGCTTATTACATGGATGTTTTTTCTGTGAAAACTCATGGGATTACGAATGTGTTTAATATATGTACATATTCTGGCCATATATCTTATTCTTTCAATAACACGTATTAAAAAATAAACCCATCCAAAAATATTGGTAGGGAAGACCTAAACCTAGTAACATAAACTACAACCTTTGACCTTTACAAAGCTTCAGCACAGGAATTCAACCTTTGTTGGAGTCAGGGAGTATTTGTTTTGTTTAGTGGATGTATCTATTATTTTCTCCATGAGCTTTTTTCTTTATTTTCAACAGTGGATATCTAAACTTCAACCATTTTCAAAAAGTATAACAGCCAACTCTTAACCTATGTATTCTTATAACCATGTCTTTCTTAGGACTCAAGACTTCACAAAGCATTGGCACGCTAGTACACCATGGCCTACCGTCAGGCGCTTAGCGCAGGGCACCTCAAATTTACAATTCAGACGAAATGGAAACTTCTTGATATCAGATGAGCAGCCTAATTCTGGTTGGTAAGTAGGTCAAGCGTGGAGGCCTTTGAAATTTAATTCAAGACGTTTCTTTGCATTTGTCAGTTAGGTACTAACATGTATTGACCTATTCTCAATTTTGAAGCTGCAAATCCACTGCATCTACACACGCACGCGCGCACACACACGCGCGCACACACATACGCACACAGTTTCTTTTCTCTCTTAGCATCAGCATCTGAAGCAAACACAGCACCAAAAGCTTAATTGAATTCTAGTCATCCATCATGACCACAATAATCCCCCTGTTCTATCAGTCAAAGAAAATTGCTTCATTTTTTCATTCATCCGGGTGACGGTGGCTGCAAACCGAGTGGAGGGGCGCTCCTGGTGTAAGAATCAAGCTGAACCGGGGGACACATGAATTAGGCTTCACGTGGGGAAGCGGATGGCACACGGTTGTTTGGCTAACGTGGGGACTCTGCATTTGGGCTTCTGGGGTAATTTTCCGCTAGCTCCCTTTACATGGCAGCTACAGTGGGAGGCGAGCCATCTGCAAATCTCCTCCAAATTATTATCTATTCAAAGAAAACTGCGAACATCGAGGCAGGAAAAGATCGCCCCAGCCCAGAGGCAGGAAATGGTGGCGGCGGGGAAGCGGGGGAACCAGACAGCTGGGGGCCGCGCGGCCCACGCAAAGCGGGGACAGGGCTGCTGGCCTCGGCCTCCTCACAGCGCCCTGCGATACCCAGGCGCTTGGGGTCTAGGACTGGATCTGCAGCCTCCACCGAGCTCCTCTGCGAGTCCCGGAGCCCAGCAGGGAGAGGAAGGGCTGACACCGAGCGCGGCAAAGGCTAACATGGCTGGAAGTGACTTCTTCGGATTTCCAAACTCAGCCACATCCAGTCTCTCTCGGGTCCTCCTGAGCCTGCCTCGGCCGGAGCCCGGCTGCCTGGGAACAATGCGCGCCGGGCCCAATCGCCCCCTGCCTCCTAGGTGGCCTCGCCGCTGAGCCTCCGAAAGGGAGCGAGCGCGCGGGGGCCCGGTCCCCATCCCGGTCCCCATCGCGGTCCCCATCCCGCTCCCGGAGCCCGCCCCGCCTCCTAGCCTCGGGTCCGGGCCTGCGTCAGCCTCGCGCGCCGCCGCGCCGCGCCCCTCGGTGGGCCTTATATAACAACCCCGCGCCCAACTCCGGAGCCATGGCAGCCTCTTGTCCCGCCGAACCAGGGAGCGCGAGGCTCGCGGGGACCGCAGAGGAGGCCTCGTGGAGGCTGCAGAGCGGAGGCCTCAGGGCAGCCCCGCGGGACCTTCCCGCCAGCCCGACCGCGCGCCCGGGGAACAGCGTGTTCTCTACTGGCACCGAGCCAGCCGGCTTGCGGGGGGCGGGGGAGGAGAGTTTCTCCCGAAGCACTCGAGGCGAGAACCCCATTAACCCGAGAAAAGGTCCCCTGCTCCAACCCCCACCGCCACCACCCCCCAGTGCGCACACTCTTCCATGCCCTTCACCCCCTCCCCTCGCCAGCGAGGGTCCCCGAGGTGACAGCACCCTGCTCGCTACGCCTTGCACATGCATGCGAGTGTGCAGCCACTCACACCCACGCGCTGACGCGCAGAGGCACACACGCGCCAGCCCACACTCGCATTCGCTGGCAGCCCGCGTGCGGCGCCCCGAGAACATGAATATTCATTACTTACAAGCATTGGTGACTGCGAAGCTGTTGGCTACCTCCAAATTGTCGATGTGGGGTGTCAGCCTGAACTCCGAAGTGGAAAACTGAACCATCCCTACCCGGAATGCACTGTATTCTTGATCGGCGCCCCTCGGAAACAGACCCCCTGCGAAGAACAAACAGCGAGCGAGAGAACCCTGTCAGTGCCCGGAGGGGAATCAGGGGAGCCCGCTAGCACCCAGCAGCCCCAGAGTCTCTTATTCACGCTAATAGGCCGAATAAACACATCCACGGACACGGACGCGCGGGGTGGGGGGTCGAACATCCAAAAGGTACCCAAGGGGTCAAGAACCGATGAGAGGCTGAGGGCAAGGTAGGTGGCCAGAAACGCTACCCTCTCCTCCTAATCACAGGCTTTGCATCCAGACCCCTAGAGAATCTGAGCAAAACGGGGGAGATGTCCTCAAGGCTAAATTAATCAAATCTGGGGGTCAGAAACGAGAAGACCTCTCGCTCTATTGTATCAAAGACATAGTCGTTTCTCTTTGCTTCATCCTGAGAAAAATCATGTATATTCTAGGTAGTTTAAACCTGGAATGCAGTCAAGGTATGACATAAGTCTACATGACATGAATTAATTTGTCCACTGTGAACAAAGATCACCACCAAATGATACACAATTCAAAAGCATAGCACAAAGGATACCTACCTATCTGTATGCTGTTAGAAGAGACACCAAAAATCAGTCCCCATAAAACAGGAGAAAGGAGGACAGAAATATGCATAATCTTTTGCATTTCCAAGAAAAGTAGAGCATCCACAAAATACCCCCTCTCCTCTCTCTCTCTCTCTCTCTTTTTTCCTTTTCCTTCTCTTCCTTCTTTGGCCGTTTTCCTCGGCAAATTAGATCCTCTGCATTTTGGATACAGCAATTTAGCACCAAGCTGCTAAAAAACCCGAAGTGGAAGCAGAAGAATCCCTATTTCCCAGGTCCTGCTGGTGGCTGATGATGCCCTGCGCCCTGTCCCTGCTCCTGAAGTCCGGAGGACTGGCTGAATGCAGTTTTCAGCGGAGCTGCCTCTGTGGTCCCAGTGACTGGGAATATTCAGCACCCTCCCATGCACTCACACACACTCACCCTCTCTCGCGCTCTCTTCTCCCTCTCTCCTCTCACACACACACGCGCGCGAGCGCGCGCGCGGATACACACCACACACACATACACACACACACACAGGCAAGTCACCGAGAGGGGAAGGCAGTCCCCCGCGCGCGTGCGCGACGCGCGGTAGGCGGCAGGCGCGCGCGCTCACCCCTCCCCCGCACGGCCCCCGGCCCCCGGCACCGCGCTGGCAGCCGAGCCCGCGAGGCTCCGCTGGGAGCGGGGCTGCCTCGGCCCCTCCGAGAGACCTAAGGCCTCCGGAGCCGGCGCGCCCACCGCGCGCGCATCTGAATTTCAGCACTCCGGACAGCGCTCCGCTCCCAGCCTGGAGCGATCGTGCAGCCGCTGGGGCAGCAGCTGAGCGGCTCCAGCCTGGACCAAATGCAGCAACGCTGATTTCCGGCTGCCGCGCAGGAGGAACTGAATCGCTAATTGTTGTTGGCGGCGGAGCCTTCGCTCGCTAGGCCCAGTTGTTTTATGTTGAAAGTAATTCTGATTTTTTTTTTGTCTTCCATCGCCTGTGAAAACCCACTTAGCCATTTAGAGCCGCTGCCATCCACCTCACCAAACCCTGCTGGAAAACAAAAACAAACAAACAAACAAAACAACAACAACAACAAAAAAAAAAACAAAAAAAAAAAAGCAAGCAAAATGCCTGTCGAAAACAAGTGTTCCAAAATTGTGAACTCTGGTTTCATGTGATGGTAGACACAACCAGGGAGAAACCAAAAATTCTATAGCTAAAAGCTAACGCCGAGTGTGAGAATATCAAGATTGAATCTCTGAAATACTTCGCATAGAAATCCTATCTTTGGAGGACCGGTATAATCCCTTGAGCTGGGATGCCGACTTGCTGAGCCACGTTGTGTGGAGATGATTCTGGGAGCCTTGCCTGCAGATTCCTCCTGTCGTAGAGACGTATAGTCTTGGCTTCTAAAACGTCCTTTTCTTTCCATGGATTGAAAGCAAAGATAGGCACTTGGGGAAGAGATTAGGCGCACACCCTAGTCTAGAAAAGCCACCAGGCTGCAGAATCTTTCCAGACACAGTTACAAACCAGGTATCCTATCACATTTTGGCCCTGAGTTTCAAAAAAAATGACCCCTTAAAGGGAGTAAGCACCTCACCGTGTTGACTACCTAAGCCTAGCGGAAGAAAATGGGGATTAAAAAAAAGAGATGAAGTTAGGGAGTAAAAGTTTGTGGGAAGGGAGTTAGTGGTAAAGCCTGAAGATTATACTTCCCTTGTGGAAGTTACGGTCTCTTCAGCTGCCTGCCAGGTCCATCCCTGAAAAAGGGCTGCAGCAATTCCCTCTGCCGGCCTCAGAATTCCTCACCGAGTTGTGTTGGCTTTTGTGGTTTAAAGAAAGAAATGAAAGGAGACTAAGCTCGAGGGTTTCCAGGAACCAAGAGATTAGAGCAAGACCACTAAAGGAAGAACCTGTAATATTCCCAAGTGCCCTGAGAGTTAGTCTATCATTCTGACTTCTTCTGCAATTATCATGTTAGTGGCGCACCTGCTGTCTCCTTGTTAACCACATTAACTTGCACGTGCTGCTTAATCACACTGGGCCTCAGTTTCCCCATTTTAAAAATGAGAGGGGGTGAGCAAAGTGGCCTCTGTGGCTTTTAAATCCTGTAATTATGCGATTTCAAATTATGGCCTTCCTTTCTGCAAACACACGAACACACACACACACAATCCTAAACCAGAAAGTCAGCATAGCTGTAATCTATTACTAATCTTATATATCATAGGTAAAAATACCTTCTAATTTTATCACCAAGAATTCATTTCAGCTGTTAATAAAGACCCCACACTATATATAAATCAAGACCTTGAAATTAAAAGGCATTTAGCCTTTTAAAAGCCTCAGTAAGAATAAAAATAGTAAAGAAGACAAATTATATCTATTCAAAATTTCAGCCTAAAAATCATTAAATAAATCACACACATTTAAGCTGCTTGTGATGTGACACACAAAAATGATTTGAAATTATCTTTTATTTGAAATTAAAACTATATAAACGGACAGATTATAGGACATAGCAAAATAAAATACTTCTTCATTTATTTTTTTTCCTCCATTCAGTTTTCATCCACAAGAAAATATTCAATTTGATACAAAATAACTTGGAGTGACTTAAAGAGGGGGGGGGGAAATAGAGATAGAGAGAAGTCAGGGAGAGGGGAACTTGAATATCAAAAATGGTGGTATCTAAAGTGTAGGTCATTGCAATTTGAATTTTAAAAGATAAGAACGTTTTAAAAACTATTTTTATCTTAACCTATTTCAAAGTCAAGGGCAGATATGAACTCAAATGACTGAATTATATTCTATGAAAACAAGAATATGCTGAATCATAGAGCATTTTCCTCAGTAAATGTGTAAGAACCCAGGCAAGTATTACTATCCAGTGATAAATTTTAGTCCACATATAAAGTGAAAATAAAATTTTTAGCAGACATTATTTAAATTCATCTATTCCTATTAATCTTTGTTCACAATGTAGTCATATGTGTGATTTTCACATATTAGAAACATTTCACACAATATTAGCATAATATGTTAATATTGAAAATTTTTCAATTAACTATAATGTCTAAACAGCAATTTCTCAAGTAAAGAATGCTATCAATTTAAGTGTAATAAATTTAAATTGACTAAAGTGAATGGCTATACAAGTAAATGGATAAATATTGGAATTTATTTTTCATATATCCAAACCTCTCTTTTGAACACTTAGAAACATCTTGTTTCTAAAATATTTACCTTAAATTGATCAATAACAAAATCAAACTTGAAAATTATGAAACAGTTCCATAGAATAGTGTACTCCAGGAAACAATTTGCTATTTTCTGCCCTCTGCTGTTCAATCTTGGCAATTTTATAGAATTTAAGTATTGTTTTTGATACCAGGATAACTTAAAGTGCAGAAAGAAAGGAAGGAAGGAAGGAAGGAAGGAAGAAAGAAAGAAAGAAAGAAAGAAAGAGAGAGAGAGAGAAAAAGGGAAAATTGTCCACTTTATTACTTGTTTTTCTTGTTTGGCTGATTGTTGTTGCTTCCTGTGTGTCTGTTTAAACATAATTTTTAGCATCAAGGCTAAAAATAAGTGTTACATGTAAATTTTTTATTTCTGCCTTGCTCCATCTTTGTTTCAATATAGGAAACTGATTTGCCTTTTGAGTTGTCTTTAAAATAAAGATTTTAAAAATATGTGTACCTATTCTCCACAGTTTTACATGTGTGTCTCACAATGAAAAATTGTCCATAAAGAAATATCATTGCAGGTATTGGGGGAGTCCGTGTTATCAAAATTACATTATAAATGTCAGTGTTGTCTTCTGATAAGGTCTGATCCAAGTGGAAGTCAGCACTTCCCTTCATATTTATCCTCTGGCATTGTGAAAATGTAAGACATCTGAAAGACCTGGGTACAACTAAGCCTCAGAGAGGAGTCAGACATCAATGTATAGTCATCAGGAGATGGTCAGAGGAGCAGCTCCTGCAGAGGCAGCCATGGTCCATACTTGAGACTCCATGGGCTGAGACAATACAGAGAAAGAAATGGAAGCAGGATGATATAAATAGAAAGGGCTACACATTCTAAGAAGCTTTAGTTCTTAAGATAAAGATTATACTGATACAAGTAGTCAGATTGAGACAATAATGAGTATACTTTTCTTTTTGTCCTAAAAATTTAAATTATTAACCCAGTAAAATCAAATACATGGCCCAGGTTTTATGTATGAATCTAGGCATTGTAAGTTATATATAGGATGTAAATATAAAGTCTTAAAGAGGAAACAAATAGTTTTCAATTTAAGTATGAAAGATCTGATGATGTCAGTTGTAATTGGCTTTCATCCTATAGATAATAATCCTATACCAGAAGTATTGTTTGGAATGCAGAGTGTTCAAATTTCTTAGTTCACTCACCAAACATTTATTAAGGGACTATAACATTCTAATTATTGTGCTTGGTGCAGTGGAAAAAATAATTAAGACCATGTTATAAGAAATCAGAAAAATAGACAAATCATTAAGCCAAGATGATAACAAAAATTATAACTCTTTTATGGTAATTATATCTTGGAGCTCATAGGAAGAGAAGGGTTGGGATTTGGTGGAGGAGAAAATTTTGTAGAAATGCAATGATGTCAGCATAAGCATAGGCACAGTCCAGGAATTACAAATAGTGTTTCTAGAATAGGAAATGAGTGGGAAGGAGTAGCAGGAATAAACAAGACCATGGCTTTAAAAATATGCACTTTAACTTACAGTAAAAAAAGTGATTCACTTTGAAGGTTATAAGCATAGAGGTAAGGTTGTAACATTAGCATTTTAGATAAAATACTTTGGAAGTTGTGCAAAAAAAATATTTAAGGAGAAAAATTGTAAGTAGGAAGACCTGGTAGGAGGCACTCTTTCCAGAGAGGATAATGAGAACCAGGATTAATGTAGTAATACAGATAGCCCCCATATGTCTTTCACCAGCATTTCAGATACCAGCAGGGCCACCTAGAGTGAACAGGTTTCAGCTGAGCTTTCAAACTAAGACAGACTAGGAAGAACATGGCTAACCTACTCCTGAAACAATTAGCCATTGAAAACCCTATGAATAGCAGAGAGGTACTGTCAGATGTAGTGCCAGAAAATGAGCCCTCAAGACTGGAAGGCACTCAAAAGATGACTGGGGAAGAATTGTTTCCTCAAAGTAGAATCTACCTTAATAACAGGATGGAATAAGGCCTCAGGGACCTCCATTTGCTGGTGTGGCATGACTCAAAATGAGAAGGAACAATGGTAAACATTCATTAAACATTGGAAAATGGAATGTACATAGTATGAATCTAGGAAAATTAGACATTATCAAAAGTGAAATGATCTCATAAACATCAACATTCTAGGCATCAGTGAGCTAAAATGGACTGGTATGGACCATTCTGAGTCAGATAATCATACAGTCAACTATGCTGGAAATGACAGATTAAAGAGAAATGGGGTTACATTCATCATCCAAAAAAAAAAAATCTCAAGATCTGTCCTGAAGAATAATGCTATCAGTGATAGAATAATATCCATACACCTACAAGGAAGGCTAGTTTATATGACTATTGTTCAAATTTATACACCCACCATTAAGGCCACAATTGAAGAAAGGGAAGATTTCTACCAACATTTGCAGTCTGATTGATTGAACATGCAATCAGGATACACTGATAATTACTTGTGATTGGAATGCAAAATTTGGAATCAAAAAAGAAGGTTCAGTAGTTGAAAATATGGCCTTGGTGACAGAAATGGTACTGGAGATCTCATGATAGAATTTTGTCAGACTGGCACCCTTTTCATTGCAAATATATTTTTTCACCATGAACAAGTTTAATGCATTAGACACAAATGGGAGAAGACAAGAAGAGTCATGGTATGACATCAAAGACATCATTCATGAGGAAAGCAAAAGATTATTAAAAAGACAGGAAAAAAGGAAAAGACCACATTACATGTCAAAAGAGACTCTGAAATTTGTCCTTGAATGTCAAGCAGCTAAAGTAAAAGGAAGACATGAGGAAGTTAAGGAACTAAACAGAAGATTTCAAAAGGTGGATCGGGAAGACAAAATCAAATATTTTAATGACGTGTGCAAAGAGCTGGAGACAGAAAACCAAAAGGGAAGAACACACTCTGCTTTTCTCAAGCTTAAGATATTGAAGACAAAATTCACGCCTCAAGTGGCAATACTGAAAGATTCTACAGGAAAAATATTACGTGATGCTTGTTGTTGTTGTTAGGTGCCGTCAAGTCGGTATCTGACTCATAGCAACCCTCACAGGGTTTTCAATGGCTGACTGTTTCGGGATTGCCTTGGGAGTGGATTGCTAGGCCCTTCTCCCATTTTTGCAGTGCTGGGAATTGAACTCGAGACTCAGCGCAGAGACTGCAGCACAGCGCTCTACCCGCTGAGCTAAATCCCAGTCCATTAAGTGATGCAGGAAACATCAAAAGAAGATGGAAAGAATATATAGTCATTATACAGAAAAGAATTGGTGGATGACCAACCATTTCAAGAGATTGCATATGATGAGGAACCAATGGTATTGAAGGATGAAGTGGAAGCTTTGATAAAGGAATTGGTAAAACACAAGGCTCCAAGAATTGGTGGAACACCAATAGAGATATTTCAACAAACAGATGCAGCACTAGAGGTGCTAACTTGTTTATGCCAACAGATTTGGAAAATAGCTGTCTGGCCAACTAACTGGAAGAGATCCATATATGTGCCTATTCCCAAGAAAGGGAATCCAATTGATTGTGGAAACTATCAATAGATATCATTAATATCACATGCAAGCAAAATTTTACTAAAGATCATTCAATAGTGACTGCAGCATTATACAGACAGAGAACTTCTGGAAAAATCAAGCTGGATTCAGAAGAGGGAGGGGAACCAAGGACATCATTCATTGCTGATGTCAGATGGATATATTAGCCCAAAGCAGAGAATACACAAAGATATCTATGTATGTTTTATCGACTACGCAAAGGCATTTGACTGTGTGCATCATAACAAATTATGGATAACACTGCAAAGAATGGTAATACCAGAGTTCCTAACTGTAATCATGAGGAATCTGTACATGGACCAGAGGTAGTCATTTGAACAGAACAAGGAAATACTGCTTTGTTTAAAGTTAAGAAAGGTGTACATTAGGGCTGTATCCTTTCATCATATCTCTTCAATTTATATTCTGAGCAAAGAATCCAAGAAGCTGGCCTTCATGAAGAAAAACCACGTCAAGATTATAGAAGACTCATTGACAACCTGTGTTATGCAGATGACACAACTCTGCTTGCTGAAAGTGAAGATTTGAAACATTTACTGATGAAGATCAAAGAACATAGCCTTTAGTATGGATTGTGACTCAACATCAACAAAATAAAAATCCTTATAACTGGATCAAGATGCAACTTCACAATAAATGGAGAAAAGATTGAGGTTGTCCAAGATTTTACTTTACTTGGTTCTACAATCAACAGCTGTGGAAGCAGCAGTCAAGAAAACAAAAGACACATTGCTTTAGGAAAAGCTGTGGCCAAAGATCTCTTTAAAGTATTGAAAAGAAAAGTCACATTGAAGACAAAGGTGCACCTGACTCATGCCATGGTATTTTCAGTTACATCATATGATTGTGAGAGCTGGACAGTGGACAAGGGAGACAGGAGATAAATTGATGGTTCTGAATTATGGTGCTGGAGATGAATATTGATGGGCCACCAAAAGAACCAACAGGTCTGCCCTAGGAAAAGTCCAACCATAGAGCTCCTTGAAAGCAAAGATGGCTAGACTGTGTCTTATGTATTTTGGACATGTATTCAAGAGGGACCAATCCCTGGAGAAGGACATCATGTTTGCAAGAATGGCAGGTCAACAATAAAAAAAGGAAAACCCTCCACTAGATGGTTTGACACAGTGTCTGTAACAATGGGCTTAAACATAAATAAGATTGTGTGTCTGGCACAGAATCAGGGAGTGTTTTGTTCTGCTGTACATGGATAGACCCAACTCAAGGGCACCTAACAACAACAACAACTCCATGTTGAACCTTTCCAATGTGATGAGATCATCCATCGTAATTTCACAGAAGTGGTTGATCCGTGTTCTTGGCAAAATGATTGCTCCGGGATGGCCCTGGTTAATTTGGTCTTAATGAGAAGAACTTACTGTTGATGTCAAACCTATCCTGCATATGGACTTAGGAAGAAAATAACAGTGTTGCAGGGTAAAGGGTTTAACTGAAGTCTACGAGGCAGGACATCTTGTCCTCCTATACTGAGGGTCTCTTCGTTAGTGTGTGCCCATCTGAGGGTCTTAAGTATCTTCATTTGCATTCTATTCCCATCTCCCTCTGCATCCCCCCCCCCCTTCTAGATATCCTTGTCAATAGTGTTCAATTCTATTCTTTCCAGCACTTGGTAGCTGAACAACCTACTAGCAGTGACTCATAGTCAGTATATTTCTGCATTCAGGCTCTCTCTCTCCTTTCATATAAAGTTGAAAACATGATATACCACCTAAGTCCTGCTCAGTTAGCTTACCAATGTCTTTCACAGCTGCTGCTGAGTGAGAATTTATGTGGCAGCCAACCACTTCCAATGAGTGCTTACAGAAAATCCATAAGCCAAACCTCCAACACCCTCAGCACCACTGAATTAGCAGTTAATCCAGAACTACCCAACAGACCAGGGTGTGTCTGAGAAAGAGAGCAAGCCTATAGGAAAAGGAACTGTGGAAGTCTCGGCCATCTCCTTATGCAATTTCTTTGTGTCATATAGCTCTGCTAGGACCCAGCCATATATACACTATTTCTATTTTATAGGTATACTACTGTGCATGCCCAACCTTTTGGTTCAGCGGACAAGAGTAATACCAATTTTCTCTGGATGGGACGATGATTTTCCAGAATGTGTGGTATCATCTGGACAAAAGTTCAGTATGTACCTGGACTTAGTAGCAAGTCAGAGCCTCCTTTTAAAAATGGAAAAACCTTGCCAGCAGAGGCTATCATGGTGTTCCATTAAACCCTACCCTCCTGTGTTCTCATTCTCTTATTTGACCTTCCACAGGCTTTATATTAACATCTCTATATGCTCCAGCCTGCAGCCCTAGCTGTGTGGCATTGATCCCCTTAGATCTCAGAAGCTAAGCAGGGTCTGGCCTGGTTAGTACTTGGATGGGAGACTGCCTGGGAATACCAGGTGCTGTAGGCTTGGGAGAAGGACCTGGCAACTCATTCCCAAAAAACAGTCAGCCATTGAAAACCCTATGAACAGCAGAAAAGCATTGACAATAGTGTTTCACGTGTTGTACATAGGGTCTCTATGAGTAGTATACCTACTGTTTGGCACCTAACAACAAGAAATGTGCTCCAGGTTCTTCCAATACCATTGGGTCCACTGGATCTGAAGACCCTCGCGTCAGTTTCAGTCCACCTGACTAGGTCCTGCCCTCCATCTCCCAGGGTCCACCTGTGAGGATTGCAGGTTAATTCTCATGAATATGGCAGCACAACATGCCCCAATATGGTGCATGGTGTTTGCAAAACTCAAAGTGACCTGATGAGCATTTCTTCTTTCTTTGTCATAGGTGTTATAAGGTATACCTAGCTTCAGCTCACAGGATATTTGCGGAAATTCATGGCTGATGAAGACTCCCCTGACTTCTGAGGGGTTTTTCTGCTGAGGCTTCTTGCACATATTTTTATTAAGGCCACTACAGGGCTTGCTGGTCTGTAGCCATAGCCCTGTGGCATCTGATCCTATCAGATCTCGGAAGCTAAGCGGAGTCAGGCCTGGTTAGTACCTGGATGGGAGACCAACTTGGAATACCAGATACTGCAGGCTTGGGAGACGAACCTGGCAACCCACTCCCAAGAATCAATCCACCATTGAAAACCCTATGAACAGCAGAGGAGCACTGACAATAGTGTTTCACCTGTTGTACTTAGGGTCACTATGAGTGGGACACTGACTGGACGGCACCTAACAACAACAACGAGGCTTGCTATTTCTTGCCCATAGGTCCAACTAGCATGATGACATCCATACAATGTACCAATTTAATGTTATGCATAGGGGCCATCTATTCAGATCAATTTTTGTACGTTTTTTTGAGGACAGGTACTCTTGTTAGCAGCCTATTACCAGTGCCATATTTGGGGTTGGGGAAGAATTGGCTCTGTCTTGAACAACAACTGTTTCATGGGTGGTCATTAGCTTTGCTTTGCTTTTGTTTTTGAAGTAAGAGATGGATTCCTCAGAGAGCTTGTATGGGAATTTGGGGGAATTTGGAATTTCAGAGCTCTCTGCCTCATCTAAATCTGTATAAATATCTGTATTCTATGCATCGGAGTTCCACTCCTTGACCACCAGTATCATTAAACTAGAGACTGCCATAGAGGATTTAATTGGCTCTGCAAACTTTGTTTACTTAAAAGCAGAACTTAGGTTTCTCATAAGTGATAAATTGTCACTACTGAAAGGGAAGTGGGAACACTAAAATTTTCAAGGGATATTATTCTTCCACCATGTGTATTCTTAATTGTACACTCATAAGTTTTAATTGTTCATAGTCCCTATGTTTGTGCCTAAGAATAAGAAGCTAGATAGCTCCAATATTAAAAATCGCCACATAACATCTACATGCAACCTGGATTCCTTCCAGTTTCTCTGCATCCTGTGTTCCCATGAGTGAAAATGAATGATGATAATCATGGTCCCAGCACCTGACGTGAATGCTTAGTCCAGTCCCACCCTTCCTTTTTTGTAAGGAATATACCCCTTTATCCTCACATAGGTGAGCAAGCTACCCCTTGAATCCTATCGTGAGGCTCTATTTCCTAGGGGTATTGCAGTATCAAATGTCCTATGTCTGGGTCACTGGAGAAAACAGATGGCACATTTAAGCAGGAAGATGCATGGATATTTTGCTTCTAAAGTATGTGTGAGCAGGGGAAACCATGATGTTTAGTACAATAATCCAGCGTTAGTGGCAACAGAGCTATTGATATCTTCAGGCTGAGGAAGGAATTGGGTATTTGAACCCAGGAAAGAGTCATACAGAGAAGGACACCTGGATGGATGCAGTGATCACCAATTGAAGGATGAAGATCATTTGAAGGACCCATCAGGAAGAAACTGAGAGGAGGAAGCATTCTGTTGCCACTCGACTTTCTTCTTCCTGAAACTTGACCAGAGTTGCTGTTGGGTAGCTCCAACTGAAATTCAGAGTGAAGGAAGCCCACCAATGTAGCTTATTCAGGTCGGTGACTGGAGGCAGAGAACAGAGTGGAGAAGGAGAGAGAAAGCATTTGAGGATGAATTGGAAATACACCCAGTACACATGAGCCATTCCTTCTTAAGCCAGATCAAGATTCAGATAGATGTTAGAGCAAGAGATGGACTTCTAGTCAGAAAACCAGAGTGGACTTACAGAACAGATACAGAATGGGGAAGATGTTTTTATTGTTTGTAATGATTGGTGAGTAAATTACTTAGTTGGTTGGTGTTTCAGGGATACCTAGAGCAAAGTCAGGGAATGGAAGCAGAGCCTCATATCTGCCTTACCTGAGTTTAGATCCACTGATCAAAGCCTTAGAGAGAAAAGAAGATTATGTGTGAGATGACATCACAGGAGTGTCCATGGGACCAGTGCCATTTTGGAAGCTCCTCCTCCAAAATCTACCTGGATTGTGAAACAACAATGTGACAGTGGAGATGCAAGAAATTCGATGTGACTCTGGAGGTGGACCTGGAAACCCACTACCAAAAATCAATCCGCCATTGAAAACCCCATGAACAGCAGGGAAGCACTGACAATAGTGTTTTGCTTGTTGTACGTAGGGTCACTATGAGTCGGATACCGACTTCATGGCACCTAACAACAACAACAACTGGAGCTTGTGGTTTTGCCACTGTAAGAAAACCTTGTACACATGTTCTCACGTATGCCATTAGCATCCCTGGGCAAGGAAGGAACTGCCATACAAAGGCTTTGTTCGTATCAGATATTGATGAGGGACCCGTACTTTAAAATCTTGGAGGAATATCTATGAGTCCACCTGAGAAAACACCAGAGACTCACAAGTGTGGATATGAACTTGAGGAGGTGTGTACCGTACATTGCTGGAGACACCAAGAGCCAGTGAATTTTTTTGTATTATTATAAACAATCCATTTTGAATCCACAGAATGAGAAGACCCAGGTAACATAGTTTTCACTGTTCAAGTCAGTTATCTTTCTTATATGACCCAAGTTAGAAATTTGTCTGACCTTCTGAATTTACTTTCTAGGCTAGAACTTTACTTGTAGGCATGCAGTCCTAACATGGCAGCCAGAAAGATCTGGAATGTCCATTGTTTTCAATATAGACAAGATGATTAACAAACTCACCCTTTAGTAATTAATTGTTTTTTTTTTCAGGAACATGGAAAAGATAATTTATACATATTTTTTAAAATAAAAAATGTTCTTAAGGATTTATAAAATAGCTAACACAAATAAAATAATATTAAAGACCTAATAGTCTAAATGTAGGGAATTTCTAATAATAATCCTTAATATAATAATAAAAGAATAATAAGCACATGTAATGTGTGGATAAAATTGTGCTATTGTGTATGATATCTGGCCAAATTAGGTTCTTTACACTCAATTTCAATTTTTATTGATCTGTTACATTTTCATCCATTCAATAAATATTTACTGAACATATATATACAAAGTAGAAAAGAAATAAAGGGTAATGTGATTTTTGACTTCACAGTGCTCACATTCTAGTGAGTTCTTATTGTTAGGTGCCGTGGAGTTGGTGTCCGACTCATAGCGACCCTCCCTAAAACAGAGGAAACACTATCATCAGTGTTTCTCTGTTATTCATGGGGTTTTCAATGGCGGATTGATTTTTGGGAGTGGGTTGCTGGGTCCTTCTCCCTAGCCTACAGCACCTGGTGTTCCCAGGCGGTCTCCCATCTAAGTACTAACCAGGCCCGACCCTGCTTAGCTTCTGAGATCTGAACGGATCAGTCGCCACAGTGGTACAGCTGTAGGCATTCTAGTGCAAGAGACAGATAATTGCATTGAATGGAATGCTATATAGAATTACTTCTACTCCAAAGAGAAGAGGCATGATTGAAATGGCAGAGAAAATAAATGCCATTTCCCACAGACACTTATGGAAGAGAAAAAGAAAATGACTTCAATTTCAAGGTTTGAGCTACAAAAGGAAGATACTTAGCTGCATTGATCTTTTATTCACTAGAACACTTTAAGGAGTTCTTAGAAGTCCTAAGATGGATCTATAGGTAAGAAGAAAAAGAAATAACTAACTTACAACACTTTTTTTAAGGAAGACATCCCAGGTGCTACTTTGCATCTGTAGTCCTGACACTTGGGAGGCTGAGGCTGTAAAAATACTTGGGCCCAGGAGGTGGAGACCAGCCTGGGCAATAAAATGAGATTCCATCTCAAAAAACAAAAAAGAAAACAAAAAGAAAACAAGGAGGAGACTTGAGTTTTTATAGAAGGGACATAGTACAGGTGGCCCAGATAGCAGAGTGGCAAAGAAACACAGAATCACAGAATGCTAGATTCCACAGAGGAAATGATTAGTTATTCCCAGGAAAGTGGAATGCTTATTTTTAAAATGGCAGTCTAATGCTCAGAGATGTGTTGCAGAATCTAAGTTTTCCCTTGGCAAAACCTTCTATGTTGAGTTCACTTCTGCACCAGCAGAGAGCAGAGAGAGGCTACTAGAATTTTGATATCGCATCTAACATTTATGACCCTGTCACACATCTCAGGAAACCTGCCTTCAAGGTGGGAAAAAAAAAGAAAACAGAAGTATTGGAAACTGAAGCCTAAAGAAAAATTTGGTTTATTTTATAGTGAAATTCTTAGTATTTCTGGAAGAGGCAGAAAGCAATGAAAGTTTCCTTTCCCAAATAGGCTAGGTATTGATTGCTAAGCTCTTGAGGTTTTGTGCATATTTCAGCAACAAAAACTGCAACCCCAGATATCTGAAAATAATATAAATATATTAACCTGTATAATTAGATTCCACAGTTTTAGCAGGACTTTGTTGATTCAATCACTCTGATTTTCTTGGAATTGCTTTTAAGCTAAAGGTAAGATTAATTGCCCTTCTCTTTATAGCAACTGGTGGTTTCTCTCTAGCTGGAAAGAAGGCATTCCAACCCAAGATCCTAAGGTTTTGTTCTAACTGGCTTGCCAAGGTCACATGGGCCACCTTACCCCAAAGCTGATGTCCAGGGAAAAGAAGTGCAGTGATTGTATTTGGGGACTACCTCTAAAGCTAGGGAACAATGGAATTTGTGAGTATTGTTTTAAAATGGGGAGGAATGAGATATGATGTTGAGCTGAACAATAAGTACTACCACTTGAGCAGACAGAAAAAATAATGCTAATTCTAACTTTATACAGAAAGGCACTTTCTCTAATCTTAGAAGACTTTAAATTGATTTAATTACTTAGCTACAAATTGCTGAGAATATCACATTCCACTCAGTCTCCATTTCAAAGACGGCTCCTTTAACATTGTATAAATTCTGGTAACGCTGTGAACTCAATTGGAACAGCATCATTTGCAACTATATATACAACCCCAGAGAATTTCCAAGCCATAAAATTAGTTTGAGGCCCCAATAAACCCTGAATTGTACTGGATGCCTCCTTTTTCCAGCAGTTTTATGACATCCTAAATATTTTTGTGCATGATACTTCTAATGGATTCCATAAAAGAATTGTAAGGGAGGCACCATAGTGCACTGCTCTAGTATCTGCAACTCAGGAGGCTGAAGCAGGAGGGTCATAGATTTGAGGCCAGAGGTAGACTATAACAACTTAGTGAGACACTGTGTCAAAAGAAAAAAAAGTTGAAACGTGCTGGATTTGCAGGTCAGCTGTGGAGCACTCATCCAGAATGTGTGAGGCCGGAGGTTCAGCCCCAAGGACTGGAGGGAAAAGAAAACAACTTCTAAGATCCTTTAGCCTACCAACATCTTTTCCAGTATTCTCATTTTGGCAACTGTCATCAGGATTTTTATGTGACAACCATGGACATCATGGCTGAATAGCTATTTTTTTAAAAAGTTAAACAAAATTTTATTATATCATAAAAAAGACAACAGTTTGTCTTCATTGACCTATTATTCTTTGTTCTTCAGTTTGTTTTTCAGTATTGAAATAGTAGCGCACTGACTGGTATACTACTAATAACGCTTTTGCTACCTTACATCATTTATGAGGAATGCTTTAAAGTTGCAACTGAAAGATATTTTTCAGATGGTGACATTGAAGCCAAAATTCTCATTAGAGCACATTGTACTGCCTGTGTGTATCAAAGCTATTTACTGAAATGGGGGGGGGGAGGGATCTCAAATCTCAATCATTTAAGGTTTTGAAAAACTAATTCTAAATGTACACAATCCTATACTTCACTCATTTTAGAAAATGCTCCTGTCTGACAATACATGAAAGTCTCATTCAGAAATGTCCTTATCATTCCTGTGCACTGGAATGTGTTACAAAGCATATCTCAGTGAGCATGAGTCTTGGTACTACTCATGACAAGATGATTTATAGATGTAAATAATTTATGTTTAATGTTCCTCTATGAAAGAAGGGATGCACCTTCTGGTATGCACCCTCTTTGAAACATTTGGCTGTGTTTTGAGCCCTAGGAGCAGAGAGATTTCCCGACCCTAGGGTCAGATTTAAGTGGCTTTGGATTGAGTTCTCATAAATGCAATCCTGTGGCTCTGAAGTTAAGGCTGAAAGGATCTAAGCTTCTAGAAAGAGCCTGAGGTGAAGGACAGAGAGGGGTGTTTAGTTTACCTGGGTTTCAGGGTTTGTTTGTGCGAGAGGGATCAGGGGTAGGGGGCTTTTCAAGACATGGAGACATCTGGAAGGACAGAGAGCCATGGGGACTGAAGATGAGGGTGGCCTGTGGAGGGACAGGTGGAGGCAGAGGATTCTGTGGTTGTGCTTGGCAGGGGAGGATAAATCTGCTCGTGTGTAAATGATGACGTGGCCCAGCAAATGAACATCTTGGCCATGGCTTGACTCATCGCAGAATATAGCTCTCGCTCTCATTTTCTAGGCATTACTAAGTTCTCTAGTTTGTTATGTGACCCCAGGGATGGAAAAAGTCCCTCCAAAATATGACTTAATTGAATTTCTCACCACCCTGGAGAAGTGAGGGCATTGAGTCAGATTTAATTTAATTCAATTTAGCAAAATAAGGCTATGGTGACCTTCCTTACGATTGTGGGTGGAAACCATATCCTCTATTTATTATCATACCTTTGACCAGTATTACAACCCAACTGATACCAATAATTAAAATTCCCTTTCAGTTGATTTACTTCTGCATATTAAAATGATTTCCTCCTTTAAATTTGAAATAGAGAGAAAGGGAAACAATTTTGTTGTTTTTAAGTGACATCAAGCCAGGTCACACTCATACATTTCCTTAGCAAAAAATGCTTCTGTAAATACATTAAATTCTCCTTTAATATAGAATTAAATGAGATGAAAATACAAGTTATTATACTAGGAAGGAAGCAGAGATTCAGATAGGCACCATCTTTGGAAGGCTTGGTTTCTAACCAACTTTTAAAATTAATGAGAGAAGAAATGCAGACAAAATAGCTATCAGCACTAAAATGTCCAACCTTTTCAAATAATACACACACACACACACACACACACACACACACACACACACACACCATATATATATATATATATATATATATATATATATATATATATATATGCAAATACAGGCATATAAAATAAATCAGTTAAAAGCCATCGTTTCCAGTTATGAAAAAGACAAGGTACCCAGAGAAGGCTGAGGTTGGCTGGAATAATGTCTATGCAGCTTAAGTTTCTCCATAGACTAGCAAGAGAAGTTGGAGCTGAGAGAGCCTCTCATACCACAGTGCATGGCAAACATGCTTCTTTTTCCATGTTGTTGGGTGACACCAAGTTGGATCCAACTCATAGTGACCCTGTGTACAACAAAACAAAACACTACCCAACACCGCTATTCACAGCATGTTTTTGCATTTGAGCCCAGTGTTTTAGTCAGTGTTTCCTTTTATTTTGAGTCATGCCACATCAGCAAAAGGAGGTCCCAGGGGCCATTCCACTCATTAAGGACAAATCTAATTTGATGAGGCAACCCTTCCCCAGTCATGTCTTGAATGCCTTCCAGCCTGGGGGTAGGAGAAGTCATTTCCACCACCACCACCACCACTACCACCACCTACACTATATTTGACAGTGCTTCTCTGCTATTCATAGAGTGTTCAATGGCTAATCATTTTGGGAGTGGGCTGCTAGGTCTTTCCCCCTAGTCTGTCCTAGTCTGGAAGCTCAGCTGAGTTCTGTCCATCATGGATGGCCCTGTAATACCAGTGACACAACCTTCAGCATCACAGCAACATCAAGCCCCTACAGCATGACAAGCTGACAGACACGTGGGAGTTTCTTTCCATGATATTCTTCTATTTAATATTTGCTATATTTTGCCATTAAAATGTCAAAGCAGCTTTTCAAATCTACTAGTGTTTCTAAAGTATTTCATAAGGAGTCAAAGGAGTATGAATAGCAAATCTTGACCATACTAATCTCAAAATTATCTAGGAGAATGATGGAGGGGACGATTTCCAATCTTGTAGCTCTCTTAAACCAAGATTTGATTTTCCAGATAAAGGCCAGTGTTCATATGTTCATATTAGTATTATTGTAATATATATATATATATATATATATATATATATATATATATTATATATATGCTAATTTACTCCATTTATCCTCATCACACACAAAGGAAAATAGAGTATATTTTGAGCATTCCAAAATAGCTATCCTTATTGAATATTTACTACCCTCTAGATACCAGATATTTAAATATTTTGACTCATTATATCTTTAAAACAACCTATTAGGCATAAAAATGCTTAACAGAATAACAAACCAGGCTCTGCAATTTTCAGCAACCCTAAGCTAGTAAGTACAAAGGTAGACAGGAATGTAAATGTAAACTGTGTCTTAACTCCTATAAGCATATATGGTCTACTGTTCATTATGCATTTAAAATATAAATGTACAATAAAATCATACTAGTGAGGAATAAAATGTGATTCACAATTTCTAAACACCACTCATGCAGTCTACCCTGTAGGCCAGCCCTCCCTCACACATGCTTCTTCCTGCAATTTCATTCATCGGTAATTTGTTCATCATAATTGCAGAATTCCTCCTCCGGGCCAGGCAATGGACCATGGGAGATACAATAGTAAATCAGTCAAATGAGGTCCCTCTTCTCATGAAATTTGTACTTACTGTTTTCATATATTAAATTAGAGAGGTCAAGAATCACAACTTCCCATGCAATCTAAAAAAAAAAGTTACCGACTGTGGGAAGGAACAAGAAGAACTAAACAGAAGTACAAAGATAAAGGGAGAGGAGAGTTGTCTTTTAAAAGAAGAGCTATCTGAGAAGCCAATTTGAAGCTGCTATCTGGAAGAGTAGAAGGAAGAACATCTTTCAATACCCTTACTTCCAAATTCAATTTGGATCCTCATATAATTCAAAAGGAGGAGCCACCCACTCCAAGTAAACTGTTGAATGCTCCACGGTACCCTCAGTGATGAGATGCATAACAAAAGAGCACGCTCCTTCACTCTTGCCATGCGAGTGAAGTCTTTAAAAACTCCTCAATGAAAATAGGGAAGATGATGTCACAGTATATGCATAAATTTATATATGAGACTCTCTAGATTGGTAGGGGTGAAAGATCGGGTGATTAAAAATGCTATTAATTATTTTTCTTCTTTTATATTCAGGTTTAAAAGTTAAAACATGTATGGACTATCCGTAGCCTTCTGGAGCACGTCAGAGAAGAATTCTGAGTGAGGTTATAGCTAAGTTTAGCAGGAAAGAGACCAGGGCATGCGCAATGGGAGTCTTTTATCAGTATTGGCAATAAGAGAAGATCCCAGTGGGTGAATTCCACCCATTTACTATCCCACTTACTACGATACTTAGAGTTCCTCCTCTTAAGACCTAAATGCTACTGAGAAGGATGATAGGAATTAGAGATAATTAGCCAACAGATCCACCCTAGAAGAAGTGCAAACAGAGTGCCCTTTAGAAGGCAGGATGGCTAGATTGTGTCGTATGTATTTTGTACAAGTTGTCAGGAGGGACCAATCCTCGGAAAACACCATGTTTGGGAGAGTGGAGGGTCAACAACAAAAAGGAAGATTCCCCACTGGATGGATTGACACAGTGGTTGCAACAATGGGCTTAAACATAAAAAATCACCTGCATGGCGTAGTGTCAGGGAGTGTTTTGTTTTCTTGTACATAGGGTTGCTATGCTATGAGTCAGAGCTGATTGGACAGCACCTAACAACAGCTAGATATCTTCCATCAGATCCTCCTAGAAGCAGAACTTGAGTTTGGGATTCAAATGCAAGAGATACTCCCCAGGAGGGACCAGGAAAGGAGTAGGAGAAGCCAGACAGGAAAGGGTTAGATTAAGCCAAGGAAGGAAGTGACTCTAGGGGAAGATCCAGATTCAAGATCCTGATCCAACAAAGACCACTACAGGAAAAGTTTCTATCTTAAACAGAACTGGAACCCAAGGACATATAGAAAAATATTACCAAGTAAAAGATAGAGAAGACTTAGATGGGAAGGGTGGGAGGAGGGGAAGCACAGGGGAGGGCAAGGGGGAATTATATGAATAATGTACATCAAAATGCATATATGGAAATGTCACAATGAAAAGCATGTCAGAATGAATCACATTAAGGTGTACATTAAAAATTTCCAATTAAAAAAGAAAAAAAAAGAAAACTCTCAGACACCCAGCATGCACACTTCAGACCTCTTTGACTATCTTGCCACTGGACTGCAAATGGCAACTTGGGTTTTATAATTACAGAACTCTTGAAACCTCCCCCCCCCCAAAAAAAAAAAAGATCCTGATCCCCGTGCAACTCTGGAACATAAGTTCCACCTTAGAGGGAAGGGTCCAGGCTTCTGTTCTCTCACACAGCCAGCAACTAGCTTTGGGCTGCCAAGTTAAGAGGCGATATGAAGCCCAGGCACTTCTAGTCTCCAGTGGGGAAGACCAATCCTCAAGAAGGCCTCAGTCAAATCACACCACAGTGGAAGGATGGGCCCAAGAGGCTGGTAAAAGGTTCTCAGGGATCAGGGAACTGGGCACAAAAGGTCTGCAAGGTCAGATCATGTGGTCAGCGTAAGCCAGCAGGAGATCACCTATATGGAAATGTGGAAAGAGACTCACAACGATTGAGGTGCACCTGCTAATGCTTCCCAGGCAGGGCGCAAGCCTAGTCACACTTGTCAGGAACAGGGTTGAGTCTCTGAAAATGGCCAGGCTCAAACAAGGAGGAGGCCAACGTAGGGAGGAAGCAACAAACCGGACCCTGTGGCTGGATAGGTTACTCTATGACCTCATTGTCTTCAATTACATGCATAACTGGAATCAATATATGTGAATAAGATGTAGGAATATTTTTCACAGGGGATATAAACGAAGTCAGCCTTTGGCTCAAGTTTAAATGGCCACAGTAAATGGAAACTTAGGCATTGCCTAAGCACTTCCCAGCAGTAAACATTAAAAAACATAAAAATCCAGAAGAGCAATAAGATACGACTCTTCTGATTAAGGAAATGGTAGAAGGGAGACTTTGATTCCCTTTAACTCTCTTTTAACAATCCTGTCTAGCCAGAATATTAGGCAGACAGCTTCAGGAAGTAGACACAGATTATTAAGGATTACCTGTGGTGAACCCTGATTCATTCAACGTGTCTGATATGGAAAGGCCACGTGGGAAGTACAACAGGAAAAGGGGGCGTCCTCTGCTCCTGCGCACCTGGCTAAGTACTTCTTTTGCAATCTCAGTTATGGAGCCCAGCCAGGAACAATTTGCCTTCTCTTGGAATGGAGTATACTCTTTCAGTTTTGCTACAGTGATGTTTTCATTTACTGGCACACTGTGATCGTATATTGAAGTGGGATTTGACAACCTTCACAAGTAAATTTGACTTCTAAACTGTTGATGTCATAATTCTCTCAGAGTAGCAATCCCAGGGAGAACTAAAGTGTGTGATCATCCCCATGACTGGCAGAGAATGGAAGCTATATTCAAGTCCAGCCTGTGTGGGGAATTTCTGGGAAATTCCTAAAACCATAAGAAATAAGTTGTTATTTCTCTCAGACTTTGTTGATACACAAGAAGCTCAGGGATTATCAGGGCCACTTGAGTTTTAGCAAAACTATCTTCCTTATCTAGGAATCTTGTTGGCTTCTGATTACAAACTCACTCAATTAAAAAACAATCAGATTCAGGACCCAATTGGAAGCTGGCATTAAAAGACTTACAGAGAGAGGTGTAGAAGGCAGTCTGGCAGAGTCCTTAGAACTCAGCTGTTTACATTGCATTGGAAATGTCTGCAGCCAGAATCATCACCAACTGGACATCTTAGCAAACTTGGGTGAGGCTCTGTAGCAGAGACATCTGTAGCTTTGCATCTGAGAATAGCCTAGGACAGATGCTGATCCTGTTGTTCTTGTTGTTAGGTGCCATGGAGTCGTGTCTGACTCATAGCTACCCTCCCAGGGTTTTCAATGGTTGATTGTTTCAGAATTGCCTTGGGAGTGGATTGCCACATCCTTCTCCCATTTTTGTTGTTCTGGGAATTGAACTTGGGACCTCAGAAATTGCAGAGCAATGCTCTACCAACTGAGCTAAATCCCAGCCATGCTGATCCTAGCCGACTTAAAAGAAAATTTTTGGCAATGTATTCATGGATGTCAATCAAAACTTCCCTTACCACATAAAGGGACAGATAAATCTAAGATCAGAAATACCATTGATAGCTTAGATGACATCAGAGAAGCATTCTGGTAGAGAAAGAGTAGCAAGGCAAAGATGGTGCAGAGAATGGAAAGCAGGATATTTAAGAGCAGCAGGAGGCTGGGGAAGTTTCAGTGTGTGGATCTCAGGCAGGAGCAGACTGCCTCACTGCTCATAGATGTTATGATCTCTTCAGGACTGTGTCGGCCAGTTCTAAAGGCTTTATTCCATCATGGTGGGGAGGACATGGCACAGCCGGGTAGTTCACATTATGGTGGCCAGGAAGGAAGGAGAGAAATTGAGGAAAGGGTCAGGGCAAGATATAGCCCCAAGCATGTGCCACAAGTGACCTAGTTCCTCCAGGTAGGCCCCACCTACCAAAGTTTCCAGTACCTTCTAAAATACTACCACAATCTAGAAATCTAGGCTTTGATGTATAAGTCTCTGGGAAACATCTCTCACACACAAACTATGACATTCAATCCCAATCCCCAAACGTTAATGGCCATTTCACAATGCAAAATCCATTTAGCTCATCTCCAAGAGTCCCCCATGTCTAGAAGGTCCAGCATTACTCAATAAGTCCAAGTTCAAAGTTTCCTCTTATCTATGAGCCCTTGTAAAATTTCAAAAGAAAGTTATACACTCCCAACAAAAAATGGCACAGAGTAAACATTTCAGTCCCCAAAGGGAGAAATGGGGGCATAAAAAGGAGAGATAGGACCAAAACCAGACAGATTACCTGCTGGAAAAACACTACATCCTGTAGCTCCATGGATGACATCCAGAGCAGGTAGTGTTGGACTGTGAAGTGCAATGAACATGGGCAGTCCTGTCTCTGAAAAGTTATTTGGAGCCCACCGGCTCTTCTCCCTTAGGCTGGCTCCATTCATTGCCTGCAGCTTCTTACAGTAAATGTTCCGTGCTCCTGTCCTCTCTAATTTCCTGGAGTCTTCAGTGTAGATTAAGTTTCACCCTCACAGCTTCACACACTGCCCTCTCAGGGGCTGCCTGCAGGGACTCCAGCCCTGTCACACATTACCTGACCTCTTAGGCTTTCCTTTGAAATCTAGGTGGAAGCCTCCATGACCCTAAAACTCTTACATTTTGCATGTCTGCAAAATCAGCATTGTGTGGATGGTGCCAAAGTCTGCTACCAGTTCAAGCAGTCCCTGAGACTCCTTGGTCCATGGCTGCAGCATCTTCTGAGTGCCTGGGTAGCTGAATATGGAGAACTATCTCCCTAAGCAGCCTTGTGTGGGCCAGGACATCCTGAAGGCACTCTATTCTCAAGAGAAAGTCTTTTGTGGGGCACACACCCCAACTTCCGGCCAGGATGTTCTGATGGGTGGCGCAGTGGTGCACATAGCTAACTAAACACAAGTCACGTGGGACCCTCAAGTGAGGGGCACCGACTCCCAAAGCCCTTGGGAACACCACAAGAGGGGAGAAAGGAAAAAGCCTTGGGCGCTTTGGCCTTTCGGGGACCGAAAGCAGCTTTTTATTGTCTCTCTCTCTTCCCTGACAAGTGTTAGCAGCCTAAGCTCTGCAGTTCTTTTTGCTGCCTCAGGGGCAGCTGCAGCTCTTCTGCTTCCAGTGCTGGGACCGGAGACTACCCTGAGCTTCAGCCTCTTTGCGCTGGGTCCAGGAGGTTTTCCTCAGCTTGCTTGCAGTCTGTCTTTCCTTAAGAGTGCTGTCTAGTCATCCTGGTCTTGGTGGTCACAAATAGAGATGCCTCCATGTTGCTGGTCGAATCCAGAGAGAATTCTTTCATCATGGGTGGTCAGACAGAGAGAGTTCCCAGCAGAAAGCTAGCATCCAGCAGCTCACACCATCACCATCACCATCATCAGCAGCAGACAGCCAGCAGCACTCAGCATTACCATCAGCAGCTGCAGCACTCAGTATCACCATCAGCAGCAGCCTCCCACATGCAGAGCGAGCTTTGTTTACATAGCCCTTGTGTAACTGCCTCAAGATGACAATCAGGTGGGGGTGTGGGGGGCTAGGTGCAACCAATTTAGGAGTGATATTCAAATAAAGAGTGAAACCAAATGTCACTCCTTGGGCAATCAAGGGGAGATCCTTGATTACTAATCAGGGGACAAGATGAGGGTTGGATAATTCCCTACAGTCTTTCATTTCCTTGAACCTGCCATCGATAGGATCTAATCAATTTCTAAGATGCCCTCAGTACATCTTATCTATGGACATCGTGCAAATTATTTGGCTTTATAAAGTATTTTCAGTCTTGGGAGTTGAACTGAACTGCACTCCCAGACCCCCATTTTTATTATTCTTTAATTTTGAGGCAGGGTCTCATTAAGTTGTGCAAGCTGCCCTTTCCTCAAACTTGCTAACTTCTTGTGTCAGGACCCCAATAGCTGAGATTACAGGCATGTGCCACAGTAGCCAATTATTGTCTTATTTTAGCTGTGCTCATCTTTTCAGAAGCCATGTCTTCCTTAGCCTCAATTTTACACAGGCTTTTCTAATCAAACTAAAAGTTTTTCAAGTGTTTCTACTGTGTTTTTTGGACCTGGTTCTCATTGTAAACTGGGCCAAAAGCAATCAGCAATAACCTTGCCACAGCCTCAATGTTGGGCTGCCTTGAAATTTCCCCCATCGGATTAATTCGTCTTTCACCTTTAAACTCAGCTGCCCACAAAGTCTTTGGATATAGACAAAATGTATACAAGGTCTTTGCCAAAATGTAACATGAATGGCCCATAGTCCAATTCCCAGTGGAGGCCTTCTTCCAATCTGAAATCTCGTGAACACAATCTACTGTGTGCATTTCTATCATCATTCTGGTCTTTTGAGTGTCCACCATAATTGCCCATTGATCTAAGCATACAGCATTCTAGGTTTACTCTAGCCTAGAAACATTTCTAAATTCCTGCTGCAAAATAATTCTAACAGCATAAGAACCACATGGCCAGGTTCGGCAGCAATTTCATTTCTCTGGTACCAGTTTTCTGTATTGGTTGTTCTCTGTCGCTGTGACCAAATTACATGAGAGAACAACATAAAGGGAAGAATTATTTATTTCAGCTCATGGTTCAGATGTGTCAATCTGTGATCATTTGGCCCCATTACTTTGGGGTGAGGCTGACTTTCATGGTGGCAGCAGCATATGGAGGAGGAGGCTATTTGCCCCATTAAAACCAGGAAGCTAGGGGGTGGGGTGGTTAGGACAAGATACAGCCCCCAAGAACATAGCCAAGGTGATTCACTTCCTTCAGCCAGGCCCTACCCCTGGAAGTTTCTAGCACCACTCGAAATAGCACCACCAGCTGAGGACCTAGTCTTCAACACATAAGCTTGTATGGGATATTTCACATTCTGACTATGACAAAGACTCCTTGCTGTGTAGACACAAACTCACTCCCTCTCACCTCAGAAAAAGAGGCTTCCTGGTTAATGGTGGGAATTGCCAACATTAGGGCCACATTGCTCTCAGGGAATCAACTATAATATACCCTGGTTAAACCTGATGAAAGAACATAAGGGCAACTTCACATGGGTGACAGAGTTGAGAGACATTTAATTAAAAGTTAAAGAGAAATTAGGCTCAGACCCTCTAAAGTGTTGGAATATTTATACATTTGAGCTATAGCCAAAGGCTCCCTATATAGTCAGGAAAATGGCTCTAGATGAGTATAGAATAATAACAATAATAACCTGTACATAGAGCATTCAGATATGGCATTCTCTATGGAAATTTAGAGGAAGAATTAAGTTGGCTCATGCAGTTGCCCATATTAAAGGGATTGGGAAAGTAGAGTAGATGTTTAGCTGGGTCATGAGTTTATTAACAAGTGGACATGTTTGTGTTCAGAAAATTTACTCATGGTCCCAAAGATATCATGTTCCTCTGGCACCTGATAAAATGACAAATAAGATGAGAAATTATGCCCAGCATCAATAAGAAGGGAATCAATATCTTGCAAAGCTTATTATACTAGAGGTTGACCAGTAGCCCCTGGGATCTGTAAATAGGTTTTAATTGGAGTGGGCACAGATGCTACTCTAGGCTTTTTATACCCTACATCAAAAATAGCCTTAGAGAAAATAATTAAAATTTGGAATAGCAAATTTTCCATACACTTTACTCCTACCAAAAAGCAAAAATGTAAACAAGGCATAATAGTAGCTAAATCTTCCACATTTTAGTTGAAACACTAATTATTCACAATGGGTAAGATGAACAGTAGGAACAGTTGGCTCAGACTTTTAATTTATTTGGTACTTGCAACTACTATGAGAGGAAGAAAGGCAGAGACTTCTACTGTGAATAGATGTGTGTAGAGAGGAAGAATAGTTACACAGCTTTATATCTTTCACAACTAATAATTATTTATGTTCTTTATATTCTTTCTGTATGCAGTGGTCTTACATCTGCGTTTAAACTTTACCAAAAAATGGTGACCATAATAAATATAGAAGACACAATGTCCATGCTGTGAAATGTGATAGTGTGCATTCAAAAACCTTCATTGATATGCATCATAATTTCAACTCTGGCAGCCAAATTAAGATTAGCTATGAATGTATCACCATTACCAAATGGTACAGTCAATCCTGTGATTCTTTACCTGCCATATGCCTACTACATCTTCTTAGAAGGAGAGAAAGAAGATATTAACAAGCCTTGTGCCATTTCCAGCCACATGGCTGAATAAGACATTGCACAAGAAAAGGCAACCATGGTGGCAATAAATGGAAACTAGGGAAAATAAGAGAAAATGGAATAGGCTCTCTTAAGTGAATCACAAGATATTTTCATAAATGTATCTAAGAATGAGACAATAGTACTCTTACCAAATTCTCTCATATCTAGCACTGACTAGTGTGTAGTGTTGGGAGGAGCTCATGAGTTAATTTTATCTAGAGAAGTGGAACTGGACGCAGAGTCTCTCTTATGAATTCTGGCTAAAAAAGATGGGAGAAAGAGATAACATGGAACATCTTGGCAACTCATACCTCCTGAAATCAAGCCCAACTATTATTCTGTTTATTGTTTTTACACCATGAGCATGAGTAATTGAAGAATTTGAATAATTGGATAGTTACTTTAATGGAACTCCATACTGGTTAACAATGGTGAGAGGGGGCTACATGAAGACCCAGGAAAGACATTTGCATATTCTAATCATTATGGAATTTAATGTAATTAAAGTTTAGCTTTGGGAGTGATGGATAGCTAAGGCAATTGGGTACATTTATGGAAATGTGATGGTAAGTCTAAATTATGGTAAGATTTTATAGGTCCATTGACCTCTGGTATTGTTTTCTAATGGCTCACTACCATGAATAAAAGATGTTAGTGTCATTTCCAGGATGATTAGTTAGGACTGAAGAAATAAAGGAATATTGCGGAAATGCCCACAGCAGGGGTAGATCAACCATTTTACACCATGTCCTCTTGGCATCAGATTCTGTAGAGACCTCTACTATAATAAATTGGATGTAGTTATGTTACAGATCAGATAGAATTCACGACTTACTATACAAAGACATCTAAGTCACCACCCCTGTTGTTCTGACTGTATGCACATTATAAAATATGGTTCCTGTTAAGAAAGAATGAAAAATGATTCTGTATTTTCCTGATGTATATGTGATGTGCCAACTATTCCTTTTATCTTCTACAACTCTGTGAGTAACAAAGGCTCTGTAGGTCAATAAGTAGAAGAAAGTAAAAATCACACTTATTATATATAATGACCTCCAGGATGAGAAAATATTTTGGGAGGCAAATTTGAAAACATAAGTGATTTCAAACGACTTTCAGAAGAGATTTTCCAGTAAAAAGATAAACTTACCCATAACTATTAAAAATGCCTCCATCAACATGTTTTTTAAGTTCAAATAACTACAGATGTTGGAGTTAAAAGAACTAGTAAAAAATATCAAAGAAAAATGAAAAGATGTGGTCACAGTTAATATGCTCTATGGAGAGAATACCTCCTACACGTTTCATCGTTCACATCCTGGTGGTCAAAGGGATCAGGAGCTTTATTCTTTAATATAAAATAGTCCATAAAATAAAACAAAAATATGAAAAGTTACCATGAGTATGCATCGAGAAGACCTTGGCTGTGGTTAGAAGTTGAACTAGGAAAGAGATTAGCAACAGGCACACAATAGATTCTCTCCCTTTTATGGTAAGCATGCAGAAAAGAAAGAAAATGGTCCAATATATTTGTAGATGTTCTAGTAACAAACTACCTGGCAAACATATTAGTAGGAAGAGTCCCTATTTTTGGAATGTTCTTAGGAGGATAACCCTGGTTTATCTAGGAATAATCATTGCAAACAAATTTGAAGTATATGGATTATATGTCTTCCTGGAAAACATAAGTTATTCAACTATTGCAATATAAGAGGGAAATGTTTAATGACCAAATAAGCTTTCTGGATGAGTTATGGGACCAAATACTTTATTTTAATGCCTGATTTGTAAATGTTGGTCCAGCATGCATCTCAATTCACCCAGAAAAGATCACTGTTAGAAGTCTCTTCTGCTTTGTGTTGTGATGAAGTTTGTTATTGAAGTTATTACTAAGTATTGAAGCTAGATAATTTAATAAGTGAATAAGAGGATTGTAGGAGTTTCAAAAAGAGAGGGAAGATAAAATGATAGGGAGGATGTTTTAGTCAGACTTCTTATTGCTATGTCAAAATGCCTGACACAGCTAACTTATAAGGAGGAAAGGTTAGTTTGTTGCACTATTCCTGAGGTTTCAGTGCACAGCCCTTGGTTTTGTTCATTCTGGGACTTGGTACTTGCAACAGCTATGAGAGGAAGAAAAGCAGGGACTTCTACTGTGAATAGATGTGTGCAGAGAGGAAGAATAGTTACACAGCTTTACATCTTTCACAACTAATAATTATTTATATTCTTTATATTCTTTCTGTATGCAGTGGGAGCAAGTGGAGGAGGAGGTTTTCACCTTATGGTAGAGAGGCAGGAGAAAGAGAGAGAGAGAGAGAGAGAGAGAGAGAGAGAGAGAGAGAGAGAGAGAGAGAGAGAGAGAGAGAGGCCAAGGATAATAAACGCCAATGACCCATCTCCAGTGACCTACTTCCTCCAACTAGGTCTCGCTTCCTAAAGTTTCCAGAGCCTTCCAAAATAGTCCCACCAGCTAGAGACCAAGACTTAAATACATGAGCCTTTTAAGGAGACACTTCACAGCCAAATCATAAGTTATTGTTTTTATTTTTAAAAAAATAGCTAAGAATTTTTACCAAACTATGAAAGACAAAATTCTTTAGACTTAAAAGTCCAATAGCCATTGAAAAGGGCTAATTTTAAAAGAGTAACTAGAAAAAGTTTAGAACATCCAGGAAAACAATACCTTAAAAGTTATTATAAGAGGATGACCTTTACAAACACAAAATAAACATGAACATAAAAATCCACAAGAGCTAGATTGACATCACACAATTAATCACAATTAATTAGGGGGAAAATAAAATACTATTTGCCATTGAAATAGTCATTTAAAAATAAATGATAAACCACGACCTCTTTAGAAATTCATGTCTTAGTCAGTTTACCTCAGTACATGATATCTTGCAGAAAAACCTTCTAAGACAAAGCAATTAGACAAGACAAAGAAATAAAAGACATTCAGATTGGAAAGGCACAAGTTAAATTGTCCAGGCTTGAAGGAGACTTGGCTGTTATTGTTATTGTGGTTTGCTTCTTTTTTTTTTTTTTTTTGCTTTGTTTTGTTGTTTGTTTGTTATTTGTCTGTTTGTTTTTCTGAGACAGGTATCACTGTGCCTAGCCCTGGCTGACCTGGAACTCACTATGTAGCTATGGCTGGCCTTGAACCCACATCAGTCCTTCTGTTTCAGCCTCCTGAATACTGAGGCTACTCAAAATTACTTTCGTATTTTATTCCTATTAAGATACCAGTGACATTTTTACAAAAATAAAAAAAAATCCTAAATGGAAACACAAAAGACCCTGCATAGCCAAAGCAAACTTAAGCAAGGAAAAAAAAAAAAAAAAAAAAAAAAAAAAAAAATAAATTTAAAAAAAAAAAAAAAAAAAAAAAAAAAAAAAAAAAAAAAAAAAAAAAAAAAAAAAAAAAAAAAAAAAAAAAAAGGAAGAATCAAAAACTTGATTTCCAAAATATCCTAAAAAGGTACAACAATAAAAACAGCATGGTACTCATATAAAAACAGAATAGAAATCCCAGAAATAAGCCCTTGAATGTGTTGTTTATGGTTTTTTGACAATGGTACCAAAAATTAAAAATAGGGATTGTTATCTTCAATTAATAGTACTGGGAAAACTTGATAGATGAATGAGATTACACCTTTATTTTACACAAAACCAACTCAAAATGAATTAAGGATTTAAATGTATGAACTGAACTTATAAAATAGAGGAAAACACAGAAGAAAAGCTCCATCACATTGGTCTTGGCAGTAATTTTTTGGCTGTGTCCTTAAAAGTACAAAGGACAAAAATGAAAATAGACAAATGGGATTAAGTCAATCTAAAAGCCTTCTGTAAAATAAAGGAAACCATCAACAGAGTGGCAAGATAGCATACAAGATGAGAGAAAATATTTTCAAATAATATATATGATGTTGTTGTTGTCTGATTCAAATCTGATGCTGTCTCAGAAAGTAAAAAATAAATGGGCTGGAGGCAGCAGCTCAGGGGTACAGTACTTGCAAAGCATGCAAGCACGAGGCCCTGAGTTCAATCCCCAGTATCACCACCACCACCACCAACAACAACAACAACAACAACAACACCCATAGAATTAAAGGAAAAATGCAGGAAACTATTAGAAGGTAAAATTCATACAAATGAACATAAAAATCCACCAAAAAAGTTAATTGTGAACTCATATGCATGCAATTGTGTGCCTTTTATATTTATTTACATAAATATAGCAAATCTAGAGGAACTTGCGAAAATGAAAAAGCCATGGTTTTTAAGAATATTCCTCAATCTTAGATTATGTTCAACAATCAAAAATAGGAAATCACTAACAAAGTGCTAACCAATACCCCATCAATTTGGATATTAAAATCCATACCCTTAAATAATTTTGCTACAAATAAATAGATAAAATTTACAAGCATTTATAAATAAGCTTCAACAAAAATACACATACACACTTGTGGCACTCCGGTAGTACTAAAAGGGAAATTTATAGTTTTAAGTACATCTATTAGAAATCAGAATGGTTTGGAAAACATGGAGTAAGCATTCCAGCCAAAATTTTGAGGAAAGGATAACAAAATAGATTCAAGGAAACAAAAGAGAAGAATGGGATAAAAGGAGAAATGAATGCAGAACACACATACATTAAACTAGGGCTGATCAATAAAAAATAAGCTGATTTTTTGAGACAGGGTCTCACTATGTACCCCAGGCTGGCCTCAAACTCATGATCTTCCTGACTGCAGAGATTCCAGGCATCTGCCACCATGCCCTGTTTATAATCTGATTCTTAGATGAGATCAATATCATAGATAACAAAATAAACATTTTAGATCCCCCATTATGTCATGAATAATGTTAAATCAATAAATTTAGAAAATAAACAAGATGGATAATATTTTAAGAAAAATATAAATCATCAAAATTTTTCCAAGAAGGAAAATGCCTGAATTGGCCAATAGTATTTTTAAGAAGAGCTCAGAATCATAAAAATGTCACCCAATTTACCTTCAGTGGCATGAGCTCAAACTTATTTTATGAGAATTTCAGAAACCTGAAAGAAACATCAATTCCAATCTTACTTAATTTCTTCCAGCAATTAGTAAATCATAGAAAGTTATCCAATTCATATTTCAAAACTAGTATAGCCCTGATGTCTAAATAGAACACAGATGTCATAAACATAGGATTAGCAAATCTGATTTTTTAGGGGGTTGGGCACCGAGTGATAATTCAGTTCATATATATAGTATGCAATTATCACACGAAGATTGTTGACACATCCATTTCTTTAAACAATGTACAAAAAGGTTTTGATTAACGTGTAATGATAATTGTATATATTTATGAGGTATGGTATGTTTTTTAAATTGCTTACAGTATAGTGAGATTGGCTATGGGATCTTCATAGAATTGCATCTTGTATTTTGCATATGTTCACTCCCTCTTTATATCTTTTTTTGTTTCCACTTCCCCTCCTTTCTCATGACCCTCCCCTTTGAAATAGTTCCCTCCCCACTCATCATGGATCTCCTTGTATTTTCCAGTCATAGATATATACAATTGCATATATACATACATTTTTTTCCACTAAGGTCTATCTGGCTGGGATTTAGCTCAGTTGGTAGAGTTCTGCACTGCAGTCTCTGAGATCCTGAGTTCAATTCCAAGCACCGCAAAAATGGGAGCAGGGCCTGGCAATCCACTCCCAAGGCAATCCTGAAACAGTTAGCCATTGAAAACCCTATGAGGGTCGCTATGAGTCAGATACCGACTCGATGGCACTTAACAACAACAACAACAAGGTCTATCTAGTACCTGCATATCAGTGAGAACATGATATTTCTTTTTTTGAGTATGAATTATTTTCCTTAAAACAATGATCTTCAGTTCCATCCATTTTGCACACATGATATAATTTCATTCTTCTTTACTGATGAATAATATTCCATTGTGTATATATACTACACGTTGTAATCTAGTCATCTGCTGAAGGACATCTTGGCTGATTCCATACCTTTGCAGCTGTGGAGAGTGCTTCAATAAACATGGAAGTGCAGGCATCTATGTGGTGGATAATGACTTACCTTCCTTTGGGTATATACCCAGAAGAGCTATCTCTGGATCATATGGCAGTTCTGGTTTTAGTTTTCTGAGGAGCCTCCACACTGCTTTTCATAATGGCTGCACTAATTTACAATCCTGCCAGCAGTGTAATCCTACCAGCTTTTCCTCCAAGCCAGCATTTGCTAATATTTGTTTTGTTGATGTTGGCCATTGGGACTGGGGTGAGATGAAATCTCAATGTAGTTTTGATTTGCATTTCCCTAATGGCTAAAGGGGCTGGGATTTAGCTCAGTGGGTAGAGCGCTGCACTGCAGTCTCTGAGGCCCCGAGTTCAATTCCCAGCACCGCAAAAATGGGAGAAGGACCTGGCAATCCACTCCCAAGACAATCCCGAAGCACTCAGCCATTGAAAACCCTATGAGGGTCGCTATGAGTCGGATACCGACTCAATGGCACCTAACAACAACAACAATGGCTAAAGATGTTGAACAGTTTTTCATATGCTTGTTGGCCATTTGTACTTCTTCTAAAAATTATTCAGTTCTGTTATTTATTTATGGAATTATTTGTTACTTTGGTATTTCATTTCTAAATACAGACAGCAATTTTACATAACCCTCAAATGACTGTTAAATATAGAAAAAGTATGCCAAAAATAGCACCTCACAAATACAGATTTTTATGCTTCAACCTCTCCTCTCTCTCTCTCCCTCTCCCTCTCTCTCTCTCTGTCTCTGTCAATCTCTCACTCTCTCACTCTTTCTCTTTCATGCACACACACAATATTTAAAAGCATAGCATAGACAGATTCGTCCTCAAAAGAAAAAGGGTTTTGCATAGTTTGAAAAGTAATCTGGGTGCAGTAGTAAGAAGGAAGAACATGCTAATTTAAGTCCCATAAAGCATATACAGAGAGAGAAAACAAACAGGGGCTTATTTGAATTAGGCATATTTGACATCTATCTCCCGCTTTGATACTTAATGAGTTTCTGGAGAGTTCTGACTAAATGCAGGCAAGGCAGGGCAGGGAGGGGAATACATAAAACTTGAGGATACGGAACTTTATACAGACATAGACATTCTGGAAGGTACTAAGGAAAACATACAGGAAGGTTGGAACTAGAAGATTAGGCCCCATACGTGGGAAGAGTTGGGATTTGGGGCTGCAACCAAGGATGACAGTTTATGGATATCTACCAAGACAGGATGACCTAACAGAATATCTGCAGGTCCCCAAACCCAGTAGGACGGAAGCGACTTGGCCTATGGAGAAGGGGTTAAATTTAGCCTGGATTTTGTGCAAGTCCAAAAGAAACAGACGAGGTGACTAGGGAGGCAACTGGAATATGTTCCCTCCCAGAACCACGTGGCGCGTAGGGACCTGGAGTTGTTCCTGACGTATGGAATGAAGCAGGGTGGTGGGGGGATACAGAGAGCATTTTATGAGGTGGGAAAAATGAGCCCGGGGTTCATTCGAGAATGGGAGTGTTTTTAAATGAATAAACACACAAATAAATAAATGGAACAATCTGTGAAGACTAAGTTTTTCTTTATGAGCCATCTGGTTCACATCAATTAGCGCATTTATTTTATTCGATCTTTAAATAGGCATTTTGACAAAAAGCTCCTAATGTAACCTTAATGTGAAACGATTCCAGAGTTACGTAAAATAGATAGCCTGCAGAATTTCAAATAGGGAAAAAGATACTTTGTTTGCAAATAGAATATCAATTAATGTTATTTTACTATGTGCATGTACATATATATACCTATACAAATATATGTCTATGTATCTGTATGCTTATACAGGTATATACAGTATATGTACACATACAAATATATATGTTTCTGTTAGGTGCCATCAGGTCGGGTCCAATGCATAGCGACCCTATGTACAACAGACAGACGACACACTCCCCAACACTGTGCCATGCCCAGCACTATTGTCAGTGCTTCCCTACTACTCAGAAAGTTTTCAATGGCTGATTGTTTTTCTGAGAGTGGGCTATCAAGTCCTTCTCCCTCTTAAAATCATACACAGTGATTTATCCCTAAAAGTTCTTAAGAGGTTAATATTCATTTGATCAAATTTCAAGGACATTTTCCATAGTATAAGTAAAATGATCTGTCTTTGCTATGTTTTGATACACTTTACTTGAAATAATTAAATTTCACCTTGTTGTTAGGCGCTGTTGAATCGTGTCCAATTCATAGTGACCCTCATAGGGTTTTCAATGGCTGTTTTGGGATTGCCTTGGGAGTGGATTGCCACATCCTTCTCCCATTTTTTCAGGTGCTGGGAATAGAACCTGGGACTTCAGAGACTGCAGAGCAGCGCTCTATCAGCTGAGCTAAATCCCAGCCCCAAGGTTCACCTACCAAACACGTATATTTAATTACATCTTTCACTAATAATTCTAGCATATTTTGGGGATCTTGTCCCCCTACCTTTTCATTAACTCTTTTATACTATACATTTGAAACTCTATTTGCCTATATTTTTCTCTGAGGGGAAATCGGAGCTCGAAAGGGCCTTTTAAACATCATTAGGTAAAGGGATGAATGGCTGTGTTTTCAAATTGCCCATTCTTTTTCTGACCTCAGAGTAATGAGACCCTCTCCTTCTCTTCTCCTTCAAAATGAAGTTGAAACTAATTAATTTAGTGAGTTAATTTCCCTTAGTCTCTGCCCACTATTACACTTGTAACTTGTCAACTGTTTCCTCACTAAATGAATGGACACTGTGGCTATAATATAAAATATATTTCCTCAAGGGGAGTTAAATATTATTTTATTAGTTAGTAGTTGGCCTCAGACCTTTTCCGAATGAGTTCAGAATGTATTATAATTTGTATACAATTGGATTAATTCCTGATATACAGGTTGGGTTGGGGTTTAGCTCAGTTGGTAGAGTACTGCTCTATGCTTTGTGAGGCCCTGGGTTGGATCCCCAGCACCACAAAAATGGGAGAAGGACTTGGCATTCTACTCTCGAAGCATTCTGACACAATCAGCCATTGAAAACCCTATGGGTAGCAGAGAAGCACTGTCAAAGTGTTAGGCATGGCACAATGTTGGGGAGTGTTTCCTTATATTGCACATAGGGTAGCTATGAGTCGGACCTGACTCAACACCACCTAACAACATATGTATGTGTGTGTGTATGTGGGTGTGCATATATATGTGTACACACACACACACACACACACACACACAAACACACACACACACAATCTGCAGCCATAGCACCCTGACATCTGATCTCACCTGATCTCAGAAGCTACGCAGGCTCAGGCCTGGTTAGCCCTTAGATGGGAGACCTCCGGGGAATACCAGGTGCTGCAGGCTAAGGAGAAGGACCTGGAAATCCACTCCTGAAATAATCAGCCACTGAAAACCCTAGGAATAGCAGAGAAAACCCTATAAATAGCACTGTACCAGGCATGGCACAGTGTCAGGGACTGTTTCATTCTGTTGTATATAGGGTTGCTATGAGTCAGACCTCACTGATCCCACAGCACCTAACAACAAGAATAACATACACACACACACACGTGTCGAACCCAGGCATTTTTGCATGTTAGGCCAGTGCAGTACCACACAGCTACATTCTAGCACCCCCAACCCCACCTTTTTTTTTGTTTTGAGCCAGGGTGTCACTAAGTTGCACAGGCTGCCTCTGACCTAGAACTCACGATCCTCCTGCCTCTGCCTCCCATGGAGCTGACATTACAGGCATACAACACAGTGCCTGGCTTAATTTGCTGTTTTGATTAAGAATTTCCATTATATTTAGTAGTTAGATTATCAAATTTCAAAGCATTAGAGTATAACAAATATATTAACACTATAATTACATTGAACATAATTTAATATTTCCTCTATGTTTCAGGAAGAAATTCAGAATCATAGTTTTTGAATAATTATTATGAGCACTATCTTTTATTATCATACATGCATTAATTATAAGAAATTGAGTTTAATTTGTACAGTATGCATGTCTAACATAGTAAATTCTTCTTTCAGAGGCTCAGAAGCATTCTCATTTTTTCACATTTTTCTTTTTATAAAGGGTGGGAAAAATATAAAATATGACCCTTAAGTATGGGGAACTGAATTATTATGCTCTACTGCATTACCTGCAACTTAAGTTTTAATTATGGGCTCCAAGTCAATACTCCAAATCTCCTTTACCCACATGCAATATATATTTCATTCAACTGTACCTACTCTGAAATTATTTTATATTGCACATTGATTTCAATGATTTTGAGTGCTAAGATACCTAAGGAGCAGAAATAGCATAGTAATACTAGTAAGAAATAAAACTAGATAATTAACCATACTGCATTACACATTTATGTACTGGGAACTCTGTGGTGCATTTTATAAATAATAATTCATTTAATTCTCAGTATAATATGTGAGTTGTCATTGTTATCTATATCTTATAAGGAAGGAAACCGAGGTTTACAGATATTAAATAATTCACCAGGATTTAACAACTTGTAAATGGGACTGTAGCCTAGACTGTTTCCAAGTAATTGCTTTTAACCAGTATAAAGAACAGGTGTAGACATTGTAATAGATACTTCTGACATTACTGTTTATTCCCTCTTTGAAAAGGGACTGGAGGAAATATTCCTTCACAGGGCTGGCAGGGTTGTAAACAGCAAACACGGAACCATAACCGAGGAGCCAGAATTTCCACTCCAAGATTCTTTCTACCACCTTCTCTTGTCTCCTCCTGCGTGTGTATGTGATCTTGAAAATTTAAATTAATTCACCTACAATTTGAGTACTTTCAAGATGCCAGTGGACTGATTTGGGAAGCTAGTGATTTTCACATGAAAGGGTTTTTGAGTCTATCAATGAATAAGCAGGAAACGTGTAGCTGTGATTAGAAAGGCATTATAATTGTCCAAGATACACATTATTAGCCGATTTCCTCTTGAGTTCCATATAATATGCTTTCAGTTAATAAGCTGAAGATCATCCTTGTTGCTCAAAAGCTGGTAGGTTCTGATTTAGACAATATGAAAAATGCTGGGATTCCTTATTAAAGCAAGCAGAAATGGTGCTGCTGTTACGTACCACATTCATGTTCTAAAGAGGAAATTCCAGAAAGCTGTGTGGTGTAAGGTCACAGCCTTCAAAGACAGCCAACACGTACTTACTATCGTCAACTACCATTTTCTTCCCACCCCCTTTACAAATCTAAGACTTACAGAAATGTTTCCTAGGAATATAAATAAACTGAACTGAGCTTTTCAAAAGCTAAGAGGATTTGCCTCTTCACCTATTTTTCCACAGAAGGGTGTTTCTCTTTATGTCATAAGTAGTGTAGAGCAAGGAAACACTAACTGACCAATAAAATCTCCATTCTGTGAGGTAATTGGCAAAAGATCTGTAGTTCCACTCCAATTTGAGCTAAGTCATTCAGGGCCCTGCTGTCCTTTGGGCCACCTCATTATCAATGATATTGAATTGCAATTGCCTTGAGCTGCAAAATTGGGATTTACTGAGAATTGTTTCAAATTATACAAGTAAGGTCAGATGTGGGTTTTAGTTAAGAAACTCACACTTGCTAAATTGTTTATATCATCAGCTAAGCAAAGACCATGTTGCTGCTCATTTACTGTTCTAGTTGTTAGGTGCCCTTGAGTGGAGTCCAACTCATACCGATCCTTTGTACAGCAGAATGAAACACTCCCCGATTCTGTGCCAGGCAGACGATCTTATTTATGTTTAAGCCCATTGTTGCAGACACTGTGTCAATCCATCTGGTGGAGGGTTTTCCTTTATTTTCGTTGACCTGCTCCTCTCCCAAACATGATGTCCTTCTCCAGGGATTGATCTCTCCTGACTACATGTCTGAAATATGTAAGATGCAGTCTGGCAATTCTTGCTTCCAAAGAGCACTCTGGTTGCACTTCTTCTAGGACAGATCCATTATTTCTTTTGGCAGCCCATGGCACCATAATTCAAAAGCATCAATTCTCTTGTCTCCCTTGTTCAATGTCCAGCTTTCACAACCATATGATGCAACTGAAAACACCATGGCATGAGTCAGGCACGTCTTCCTCTTCAAAGTGGCTTGTTTACTTTTCAATACTCTAAAGAGATTTTTTGCTACAGCTTTTCCCAAAGCAATGCATCTTTTGATTTCTTGACTGCTGCTTCCATGGATGTTGATTGTAGAACCAAGTAAAGCAAAATCATGGACAACTTCAATCTTTTCTTCATTTATTGTGAAGTTGTATACTGACCCAGTTGTAAGGATTTTTCTTTTGTTGATGTTGAGTCACAATCCATACTGAAGGCTGTGTTCTTTTACCTTCATCAGTAAATGTTTTAAATCCTCTTCACTTTCAGCAAGCAGAGTTGTGTCATTTACTAGGAAAATAAAATTAAAATAGCACCCGGGGATTTTTATTGCAATGTCTCTACCTTTTGAAATCCATTATTATTCTTACTTTCAGTAAACCTCTAGGTTCAGAATTCTATAATCTATTGTTAAATATTCCTTGCCCATGTTAAAGTATTTCTTCTTTATTTTTAACACAGTTTTTTCTTTTAGAAACA
>VMDO01009376.1:0-77760 GCA_007922755.1 Pedetes capensis | reverse complement strand
CAGCCACGCAGCACCGCGAACTTCGCAGCCCAGCTGCAACGGCGCGCTCATGCCCCCCGCTGCGTGCCCTGCTGCAGAAGCTCCTTCATGGCAGAGTCCTCAATAGCCTGTGCACAACCTGTCCCCAGGCCAAGTTCCAGGCCCGGCTCAGCAGGCCCTCACCAAATATTCCCAATCAGAAGAACAGATGCATCATTAATGCACAGTTTCTTGTTGGCGCAAACCCAGGGGACAATCTTCAGCCTGAGCCAGGCCAGGCCCTCCATTCTCCTGATCACCCCATGCTATCAATTGGACGGGGGGGCTCTGCTGCAATAACAAGCCCAGCCCTCGGTCTCCCAACAGCATTTTGTTTCCGGCTTGTACTAGCGACATCCAACCCAGGTTGGCAAGGCCTCTGCTCAATGTCTCCCGGCAGGATGTGGGCAGAGGGAGCCACCACTACCCCAAACATTGCCAAGCACTGTGCCAGGGAAAAGAGAATGCAGGGCAGAGTCAGAAGCAGCAGAGAGGAATCCAGCCTGAAAGCGACCCACGTCACCTCCAGTCACTGCCTGAGCGCCAGGGTCAGCCCCTGGCCATGGAGTTGCAGGGGCCGGAAGCACCATCTGCCCACAATCCCAGAAAGATCTTAAAACTCTTCGCACTTTCTTGACGGAGCCTCATTTTCCTTCTGCATGCGGCCCTGCAGATTCTGAAGCTGGGCCTGACGGGATGGGTGGTTTTAAGCGATGATGTCTCTCAGAGGGTGAAGACAAGGGCTCCGCCGGCACCCAGGAAAGAGCCGCTGCCATCAGCAGTGGGAACACCTGGTGTCAGAAACCAGCTCCCTGCCCACGAGCCACTGAGGAAAAGCACCAGCTTAATGTGGAAATGGATTTACTAAAAACGGGAAAACAGGCTCAGGGCTGGAAAGACTCTCACTTGACTCCCAAAGAGCTATGCCTTTGTGCACCCTGCAGCCGTACCAGGGTGGCGTCCGATCCCGTCAGATCTCAGAAGCTAAGCAGGGTCAGGCCTGGTTAGTACTTGGATGGGAGACCGCCTGGGAACACCAGGTGCTGTAGGCTTGGGAGAAGGACCTGGCAACCCACTCCCAAAAAACAAATCAGCCACTGAAAACCCTACGAATAGCAGAGAGGCACTGACAATACTGTTTTGCCTGTTGTACGTAGGATCACTATGAGTTGGACACCGACTTGACGGCACCTAACAACAACAATAACAACAACATGCCTTTGTGCAGAGCACCAAGGGCAATGCCTCAAAGCTATCATGGTCCCCTGGCCCCCTCCCTCAGCTGCCACCCTGGATCTGACCACTACCCCTCCCCTGACTTTCCGGAACAGCCCCTGCCTGGCTTCTCCGTGCCCATGTGCCAGCTGCGGCCAAGGGCTGTGGTTGCGGAGGGTGCAGAGCGTCTAAAAGGCCCTGGCCTATGTTGGAGCAACAGCTACTTGGGCAAGAGGTTCGGTGTCAGCTTCCAGAGGTGAAGCCGCATGTCCCTCTGACCGGGCACTTCCACTGCCCACCTGTCCCCAAGGGGAATGTTCCCCTGGGCTCAACAAAAGACCCCAACAACTGCCAGGGCAGCCCTGTCCCTGCAAGCCGGCCCCTCACAGCAGCTGCCCACTGGGCTTCTGCAGCAGCCCTGGGAAGGCGTCTGCGCAGGCCCACAAAGGCAATGCTATGCAGCAATAACCAGGAAGGACTCACCCGGCGCTGATCCCTGGGGACGGTCCTCATGCACAGTGTGCGGCCAGTGAGAGGCCACGCACAGAGCAGGCTACGCTGCGCTGCAGGATTCCATCACCGTAGGATGGTGCCAGGGTTCTAGGAGGCAGCTATAGTTCAAGAGGTGGGCTGGGGTGACTGCAAGGGGCTGGAAGGCGATCCACATGGGGGTCACAATCCTTTATTTGAGTGCTAGTGGCTTAGCCATGTTCACTTTGTGAAAAGCTATTTGGCCGGCTGTGGTGGCGCATGCCTGTAATCCCAGCGACTTGGGAGGCAGAAGCAGGAGGATCGCAAGTTCGAGACCAGAGGCAGTCTGCGTAATTAAGCGGGACCCTGTCTCAAAAAAGTAAAACTTTACATGGGCTGGGGTGCAGCTCAGTGGTCCAGCACTTACAAAGCATGCAGTGCGAAGCCCTGGGTTCAACCCCCAGTAATGCAAAAAAAGAAAAGAAAAGAAAGAAAGAAAGAAAGAAAGAAAGAAAGAAAGAAAGAAAGAAGGAAAGAAAGAAAGAAAGAAAGGCTATTTAGCAGCACCACGGTGGACGGGATCATGCCCCACAGATTCATATATTGAAGCCCTAACCCCCAGTGTGATTGTCCCTGGAGAAAGGACCTTTGGGAGGGCTGTTGTTGTTGGTGCCCTTAAGTCAGGTCCAACTCATAGTAACCATATGTACAACAGAACAAAATGCTCCCCGACACTGTGCCATGCTCGGCACTATGTCAGTGCTTCTTTGCTATTCAGAGGGTTTTCAATGGCTGATTATTTCAGGAGTGGGCTTCCAGGTCCTTGTCTCATTTTTGCTGTGCTGGGGATCGAACCCAGGGCCTCAGAGAGCTCAGAGCAGCACTCTACCAACTGAGCTAAACCTCAGCCTTCGGGAGGGTGCTAAAGATTATGTGAGGCCATGGGGGTAGGACCTGCTTCCTTAGGACTGGCCGTCCTTGCAGAGGAAGAGATGTCAGGTTTTTTCTCTCTTGAGGGAAGATAGAAAGACAGGGAAAATTCAGGGCACATGAAAAGGAAAAGAATCTAGGTGCATCTCCTCCTGGCTCAAAGTCACCAACGTCAACTCAGCTGACGTGACCAGGGACGATGCCTACGTGCAGACACACTTGTTTTCCTAAGGGATCTCCAACAAGAGTGCTTATTGTTGTTGTTGTTAGGTGCCGTCGAGTCAGTATCCGACTAATAGCGACCCTCATAGGGTTTTCAATGGCTGACTGTTTCAGGATTGCCTTGGGAGTGGATTGCCAGGTCCTTCTCCCATAACAAGAGTGCTAGAAAGGGCAAATCGAGGCTGCTCATGTAGGGCCTGAATGCCTGTGACCTTTCAGTTTCACCTTATTAGTGCTCTTCTCCTGCCCCCAAGCCCAAACACTGCATCTCATAAAACCGCCTTACAATTTCATTTACAAAAGGAAATTCCTTAAGAAAAATAAGTAAACCAGCTCATACAGTTTTTACTTAATTTTAAAACTTCATTTTAAACCTTGTTTAATCTATACATGTGATTGGAAATTCTATCCTTGGAGCAATGTAGCTTCAAGGGCCACAAAAACACATCCATGGCTATCGTTAAGACACTCAACCTGTGTCTATGTCTTGGATCTTTACTATCATTCTCTTAAGTGTCTCTTTTCTCTCTGAATACCCATGCTTAAATCTAAAGGTTTGAGGCTGGGCGCGGTGGCGCACACCTGTAATCCCAGTGGCTCGGGAGGTGGAGGCGGGAGGATCCCAAGTTCGAGACCAGAGGCAGTCTGCGTAACTTAGCGAGACCCTGTCTCAAAAAGTAAAAAAAAAAAAAAAAAGGGCTGGGGGTGCAGCTCAGTGGTCCAGCACTTGCAGAGCATGCAGGTGCGAGGCCCTGGGTTCCACCCCTAGTACCGCAAAAAAACAAAAACAAAAAAACCACAAAAAACAAAAACACTAAAGGTTTGAATAAACTCACTAACTTTGTTTTTACTCTGACTCACATGAAATTCCTTTCTGTGACAGAGTCAAGGACCTGAGTAGAGGTCCCCAGGAGGGAATTCCTCAGATTTCAGGAGGCAGCGCTGGGCTGTGTCTCCCATAGCCACTGATCTCTCTCTTCCTATATGTCTGTCTGTCTGTCTCTCTGTACAGAGAAGAAGCCATGTGAAGACAGAGAGAAGGTGGATCTAGAAGTCAAGGGGAGCGGCCGTACCGGAAACAACCCCAGGGCACCTTGGTCTTGGACCTCTGGCCTCCGGACCAGCAAGACGGCAAGCCTCTACTGTTAAGCCACCCACCTGGGGTCCTCTGCCACGGCAGCCAAGCAGACCAACACACACGTGCTTAGGGCGGGGCAGCTTCTCCCTATGCGTTGTACACTTGATTGAGACTTCATTACAGAACAGTAGCCCTGGCCCTGGACCTTCTGCTTGCAATCTTTCCTGGTCTCTTGTCTTAAAATCGGGTCCTTATTTGTCGTTGTTTTTTCTGTTTCACGGTGCTGGGGTGAAACCCAGGGCTTGCATGTTGTTGTTGTTGTTGTTAGGTGCCATCAAGTCGGTATCTGACTCATAGCGACCCTCATAGGATTTTCAATGACCGATCATTTCGGGATTGCCTTGGGAGTGGATTGCCAGGTCCTTCTCCCATTTTTTCATTGCTGGGAATTGAACTCAGGACCTCAGAGACTGCAGCGCAGCGCTCTACCAACTGAGCTAAATCCCAGCCCCAGGGCTTGCACAGGCTCACTGACGCCCTTCCCCTGAGCTATACCTCCCCAGCCCCTGTGCTGTGGCCCTGCCGACCTGGCATGACCCAGCCCCCCGGGGCCTCTCTAGCCTTTAGCCACTGCTGCAACTACTATGACTCTGTTCTAGCAGCCTGAACTCTCCTGCCTCCGAGTTATTGCACTTGCTGGGACCTCGGCCTAAAACACGTCCAACATGCTTCTGTCTGATAAACTGCTGCGCACCCGCCAGGTCCCAGGGATAACAAACTTTTTTTCTAGGCAGGCTTTCCTCATCCCCAGCTGAGTCATCGCTCTGAGGCAAACTCAGAAGACCTGCCCTTGTCCTTCCTTGCTCCCATCCCAGCAGGAAATAAGTGAAAAACAGCAGCTTATTGTCTGCCTTCCCCACTACCCTGGGAACCCCCCGAGGGCTGGGCTGCCCTAGTTCCTCCATGGGACCCTTGTGCTCACTGTGGATAGAGGGATGGGGGAGTCAGCGGACAGGTGGACGGGTGGACGGGTGGACGGGTGGCAAAATAAACAGTTGGGGAAATAGGTGGGTGAATGCATGGATGGAAAAAGGCATGCATGGACGGGGATGGGAGGATGGATGGATAATTGATGGGCAGACAGATGGATGGGGATGGTGGATGGGTGAACAGATGGACGGGGATGGATGGACGGGTGGATGGATGGATGGCAAAATAAACAGTTGGGGAAATAAGTGGGTGAATGCATGGATGGAAAAAGGCATGCATGGATGGGGATGGGAGGATGGATGGATAATTGATGGGCAGACAGATGGATGGGGATGGTGGATGGGTGAAGGGATGGACGGGGATGGATGGACAGGTGGATGGATGGATGGCAAAATAAACAGTTGGGGAAATAGGTGGGTGAATGCATGGATGAAAAAAGGCATGCATGGACGGGGATGGAAGGATGGATGGATAATTGATGGGCAGACAGATGGATGGGGATGGTGGATGGGTGAACGGATGGACGGGGATGGATGGACAGGTGGGTGGATGGATGGCAAAATAAACAGTTGGGGAAATAGGTGGGTGAATGCATGGATGAAAAAAGGCACGCATGGACGGGGATGGGAGGATGGATGGATAATTGATGGGCAGACAGATGGATGGGGATGGTGGATGGGTGAACGGATGGACGGGGATGGATGGACAGGTGGATGGATGGATGGCAAAATAAACAGTTGGGGAAATAGGTGGGTGAATGCATGGATGAAAAAAGGCACGCATGGACGGGGATGGGAGGATGGATGGATAATTGATGGGCAGACAGATGGATGGGGATGGTGGATGGGTGAACGGATGGACGGGGATGGATGGACGGGTGGATGGATGATGGAGGGATGGATGGATGGGGATGAATGGATGAATAGAACAATGGATGTGTGGATAGACAGATGGTTGGCTGAAGAATGGGTGGATGGACCGATGAACTTAGAAACCAATTCATGGATAGGAGAACATCAATTCTAGTAACTGTGTCTTCCACAGCAGAAGTAACAGTTCTATTTGCAACTGCGCTATCATAACCACCTCAGGAGCCTTTCAGGCAAGAATGAGTCAGCGCTTGGCACTGTGCTGAATTTTAGGAAATGCTCTAAGAATACACTTTTGAGGCTTTCAGCCATGCGGCAAATGGCGGACTTCTTTAAGTATTTATGTTTTCAAAGTGCTAAGGTTTGGAAACACCTAGAAAACACTCCCAGCTGCGACGCATTGCATTGGAATGCCTACCTGGGGCCTTCTGCCTACGTACAAAGCAGGACGTGGTTTATTGAAATGGATGAAGGCCATGTCCCCGGCAGCAGGGTGGGGCTGTGGAAGGTCCCTGGGCGCACGCACTGGGTGAGTGGGCAGCCGGCACACACCAGGGCAGCAGCCGCTGTGGCCCCAGCAGCCCCGGGTGCTCCTGCATAAAATGCAGGGCAGACGGGCAGGCGGGGTGTGGTCGAGCCTCTCACCAGGTGTACAAGGCACTGCCTGTGGGACTTGATTCCGGAAGGTCACTTTCCACTCCTTACCCCACCCTGCTTGGCCAGCTCCACCCAGTCTCCCAGTCCTGGTCCTCCCTCCTTATCTCCACCTGTCCCCAAGGCCTTGCACACCCTGTTCCTCTGCCTCCAACACCCTTCCTGCCCCGTCTGTCTGCCTCACTCCTACCCATCCTGCATGCTGTCTGGGTAATGACCACTCTCTCCAGGAAGCCCTCCTGGGTTCCTCCCACACATCGCTCTCCCCCACTGTGCTATGGCACCCTGCGCTGCCCCCAGATATTCAGTCTGCATTCAGAGCATGCCTAGTCTTTGCAGACACCTGCCCAGGTGGTGGAGGCACAGCAGTGAACAAGGCAGACTGTCCCTGCCCTGGGGAGCTTATGTCCTAGGGGAAAAAATAACAGCAGCCTTTCTAAACATGCAGTGTGAGCTGGGTGAGGCCCTGGACAAGGCAGGATGGGAGCCAGAGACAAGGGAAGGCAATCCGCACCGTGCAGCCCTCTGGAGGAGCAGGTGCCAGGGAGGAGGGACGGCAATGGAGGGATCCAGGTGGGAGGAGGCCGTGGCCCTCTTGCCTGACTCTACTGCCCTGTCTGCTTGTGCTGACGGTGCTGCTCCTTGAACTGGGACCTGTGGAAGCTGCCAGCCAGGGGCCGCTCGCCTGCAGACAAACCCTCAGGCCCCTGCCAAGGGCATGGCACTCCCGGTTCCTCCCTCTGCCCTGGGCTGCAGCCAACATGGGATCCCAGGCCCAGAACAAGGGGCAGCCTCTCACGCGCACATGGGCGCACATCCTCAGCGCTTCCTCCCTGGCCCATGGAACCCTAACTCTGGCTAGAGAAGGTGATGCTTAGCCTCCCCTGCCACATCCCAGGAGGCTCCCAAATCCCTCCCAGCAAGCATCACGCCTCCCTGACCACCAGGCTTCCAATGTTTCTCTCCTTGCTCAGTGATGCGCCACCTCAGGGCGCTCTCTGACCTCGATTTTCCCTGTTGGTACCAGCCCCGCTAGAGGTCAAGTAAAGGGCAGTTCTCATCTCCAGCCCCTGGGGGCGCCTGGGGAGCCGGCCCTGGAGACCTGAGGGGCCCACGCGAGTTGCTCATGGCAGGGCCTCCCTCTTGCTGGAGACCTGCAGGGAGGCCATGTGGCCTCTGATTCCTCGCCATCCACATTCTGGTGTGCAGAACACGGGAGAGAGCCGCTCCTCAAGGGCCTCCGGGCACTGTACCTATAGCTCTGACTGGGCGAAGGGGAGGGGGCCCTTCGTGTCCACCATGCAAGGCACTTGGGCGGCCCGGTCTCCCTTTGTAAGCTCCCCATGACCACTGAGTGCTGCCAAACCTAAATGGCGCTTGCTTCATCCAAAATTAGAGAATAGGTTGGAGCGGCGTAAGGTACACATTGCCAAGATAAAAGCAAACATCACATTCTGAAAAAAAAGTAAAGAATCAAAATAGTACGGCATGGGCTTAAAGACAGACATCGAGGCCAATGGAACAGAAGAGAGAGCCCAGAAATCGCTCCTTACATGCATGGCTGGATGACCTCACACAAGGGTACCAAGGCCATGCATGGCAAAGGAGGGTCTTCAACAGATGGTGCTGGGAAACTGGGTATCCACATACAGAAGAAGAAGGTGGACCCCTACCTCACACCATATACAAAAACTAATCCAAAATGGGATAAATACCTGAAACGGTAAAACTATAAAGCATAGTGGGAAGGCTCCACAACACTGGTCTTGGCCATGGTTTCTAGGCTATGACACCAAAAACAAAAACGGGCACATATGACTACATCAAACTTCAAAACTTCTGCAAAGCCAAGGAAACAATCAACAGAGTGAAAAAGGGCAACTTGCAGGATGGAGATAATTTTACAAGCCATATATTTGAAATGGGATAAGATCCAGAATATATAAATAGCTCCTACGACTCAACAACAGCACCAACACTGACCAAATTATCTAATTTTTTTCAATGGGTCAAGGACGTGCATAGACATCTCTTCAAAGATGATACACACATGGCCAACAAGCATAGAAAAAGATGTAAAACCTGACTGCCCATCAGAGAGCTGCAAGCTAAAACCACAGTGCAGGATCTGCCCACGCGCGTTAGGAGGGACACTTGAGAAATCCACTTGGTAAGGATGTGTAGATACTGGAAACTTGTGCTTCGTTGGTGGAAATGTAGTGATGTCACCATTATGGAAAACGCCATGGAGGTTTCTCGAAAAGTTAAAGATAGGATGACTGTACGATCCAGCAAGTCCACTTCCGGGTCTATATCCCAAAGCACGGATGCCAGGCCCAGTGTGCACCAAGCAACCCGGCACTCAGGGGGCTGAGGCAGGGGGGTCGTGAGTGTGAAGCCAGCCTGGGCTATGTAGGGAGCCTCTGTCTCCACAAACAAATTAAGGATTGAGAGCAGGGTCTGGGAGAGGTCTCTGCACACCCATGGCCACAGCAGCATTAGGACAGCAGGCGAGAGGTGGCCACAGCCCACGCGTCCACTGAGAAATAAATGGACAAGCAAAATGCTGACCACACAGTTGAAGCCACATCCAGCCCTAGGAAGGATGGCGATGCTGCCATGCGCCACACTGTGGATGGGCCTCAGGACGGCCGGCTGTGTGAAATAAGCCAGTCCCAACAGCACAAGGGGCTGGGATTTAGCTCAGTGGGTAGAGTGCTGCACTGTAGTCTCTGAGGTCCCGAGTTCAATTCCCAGCACCACAAAAATGGGAGAAGGGCCTGGCAATCCACTCCCAAGGCAATCCCGAAGCACTCAGCCATTGAAAACCCTATGAGGGTCGCTATGAGTCGGATACCGACTCGACGGCACCTAACAACAACAACAACAACAGCACGAACACCGTATGAATGATTCCTTTCATAGGAGGAACTCAGGGTCACCAAATGGGTAGAGACAGGAAGCAGGAGGCAGACACCAGGTGCTGGGGTGGCAGTGCATACTGGGCACAGGGTTTCAGTTTGGGAAGATGAGAAAGGTCTGGAGCTGGATGGGGGTGAACTTCATGCCACCCAATCGTAGATCTGGAAAGGATTTAAGATGGCAAATCTCATGCTACGTGTCTTTTACCACCACTTTGTGGGTTTTTTTTTTTTTTTTTTTTTTTGCAGTACTGGGGGTTGAACCCAGAGCCTCGCACCTGCATGCTCTGCAAGTGCTGGACCACTGGGCTGCACCCCCGGCTCATTTTGTTTTTTACTTTTTGACACAGGGTCTCACTAAGTTACGCAGACTGCTGCTGGTCTCAAACTTGCAATCCTCCCGCCTCCACCTCCCGAGCTGCTGGGATTACAGGCGTGCGCCACCACGCCCAGCTCATCACGTAGTTTTTTAAGGGTGAAATACACGCATTTGGAGGGAATCAGAATTTGCAGGCAAGGGTTGGTGTGTGAGGTCATGCAGACAGCAGAAAGGGAAGGCAGGTGGGCAAGAACTTTCCAGGCGGAGCATGGACAGGGCAGCACCCACCCAAGGCTGTCCCTGGACTGGCAGGCTCACTGCATAGCGCTGGGTGTGGACAGACAGGGGAGTGAGGTGGGCAGGACACAGCCCTGAGGGCCTCAGCGTGGCGGGAGGGAGAGAGCAAGGTTGGTAGCGGTGGCCCTGCAGAGTGGGAGGAAGTTCTGCATCTGACTTGACGCAGATCACGGAGCACCCCATGCTCCCCCACCCCCACCTGGGGCCCAGTGCCAGGCCTGGAGTCAGCCTGCAGGTGGGGGGGGCACACTTCGGAGCTGACAAGAAGAAGCGCTTAAGGACTGGGTTTGTCACCAGGCGAGTTGGCACTGGAATGGGGGTGCAAAGAGCCCTGACAGGGTGTTCTCCTATAAGCCTGCAGATACTGGGGGGTGCTGGTGCTTTGTGACCCCACAGTGGGGCCAACTGTCTTATGGATGTTGTTGTTGTTGTTATTAGGTGCCATTGAGTCAGTATCTGACTCATAGCGACCCTACGTACAATAGGCGAAACATTTTGTCAGTGCTTCTCTGGTATTCATATGGTTCTCAATGGCGGATTATTTTTTGGGAGTGGTTTGCCAGGTCCTTCTCCCGTCTTATGGATGGAACGATGGAAATGGCATTATCATTAGGACCACGATTCAAAAGAGAGACGTCCTTCCTTGGCAGCCCCTTCTCCCCAACAGATGCTGCTAAAAAGGACCAAGTCCACCCCCACACAGAACATGGCCTGAGACAGACACAGGTCCAGGACCACAGCTTTGGTGGCACCGGGGAGGAGCTCCCGTAGGACTAGGCGGGCCTTCGGGGGGACCTCACAGCAACTTCCCACTTCGACTTTTCTGGAGCGGGTCAATCACTCCAATGGTCAACTCACTTGTGACTCGCGCACGGGAAATGAAATGAGAGGGGAAAGCCATGGCTTTATTTATAGAAATTTCATATTCGCCAGAAAAATAAACACAAACCACCTCACTCTGGAAATATGCATCTGAAAATCGACAATGAGGCCACGTCTGGCTGACGGCACAGAGGTTTCAAACCAGAGGAATTTCTCATGGACGGGCCCTAGACTGAGTCAGGACCGTGTGCCAGTGAGGACTGTGTCCACTGGCATTTTAAGAAACATATCACCTCCTCCCCGATGATGAGGCTGGCAGAGAGGAGCATTACATTCTGATGTATTAGAATAAACAGTGCGGCCTCTGCCAAGATGTTCAGCCTCTCTGAGCCACAGTTTCTTTTTCTGTAGCGTGAGGAAAAGGGTATCTGTCTCTCAGGCATGCTGTGGGGAGCAAATGAAATGATAAACCCAGAATAAAGTTCTGAGCCCTGAAGAGCAACTCAATGACCGGCTGCGACGATCAGAAAGCACCCACAACGAGAACATTTGAGGCATCGACCCTAATTCCATCAGGTGAGGGCCATTCACAGACACGCTGGTGGGGATCAGCCTGGGCTCATGTGCGATGACACATTAAAAATGGGCTTGCAAAAGTCAGGACCAAGTCCAGGACGCCATGACCATCTCCGTTAATCAGCAATGCGCTGAAAGTTTTAGCTATACGGGAAGAAAATTAAATTATCTTTTTATAAAGAGGGAATTTAAAAGGCCACTGACTGAAGGTGATAGAACAGCGTACCTAATAAAGCCAAAAGTATCAACACCGTCAGAGCAAAAAAGAGGTCCCAGGAAGGAAGGCAGACACTGTTCCGAGCTCTAGAGTGGCATGCAAGCTAGAAATGATAATGAGCCAAAGATCCAGCTCAGAAGAACAGGAAAGCTAGAAATACTCCAGGAGAAAATTCCAGAAATCAGAATACTAACACGGATAAAGCTGCCTAGGTCTACTGCGTGACAAAAACTATTTTGAGTGCCGGGCATCGTGGCGCATGCCTGTAATCCCAGAGGCTTGGTAGGTGAAGGCAGGAGGACCGCAAGTTCTAGACCAGAGGCTCACTGTGTAACTCAGTGAGACCCTGTCTCAAAAACTAAAAAAAAAAAGGGCTGGGGGTGCAGCTCAGTGGTCCAGCACTTGCAGAGCATTCAGGTGTGAGGCCCTGGATTCAACCCCCAGTACCCCAAGAAAAAAAAACATTTTGAGGGTACTGTTTGAACCATCTTCCAGTTCAACTGGAAGATATGTGTCAGGAAGCAGCTCTAAAGAAACTTGGGGTGAGGCAGAGCTCAGAGAAGAGGTGGAGCACTTGGGCAGTTGGGAACAATCAACGGCCATTGAGGGCAAAGCAAACTTCCATCCCTGTCTGATGCCATACCCGCTAGACACCAAAGGGGAGTCCAGATATTTTAAAAAGTTAAGTGTGAAAAATAAAATCACAAATATCCTAGAAGAAAATAAGACGAATATTCATGTTGTATTAGAGAAAGATTTTCTGAGCATAATACTAAAGCCAAAACTGTAAAGAAAAAAATATAACTTCTACATATTAGAAAAAAAATACATAAAGAAAAAGCACCAATGTATGAAGAAAATAAACAAGCTGAGGTCAGTTATTTGCTGAATATTTCATAAAGCATTCTTTCTTTATGAAATAGATATATTTATAGATCAACTAAAAAAGGAAAAAGACCACCATACTAATAGAAGGCCTGCAGCGGTAGCCCTGTGGCATCCGATCCCGTCAGATCTCGGAAGCTAAGCAGGGTCAGGCCTGGTTAGTACCTGGATGGGAGACCACCTGGGAACACCAGAAGCTGTAGGCTTGGGAGAAGGACCTGGCAACCCACTCCCAAAAAATCAATCTGCCATTGAAAACCCTATGAACAGTAGAGAAGTACTGACAATAGTGTTTCCCCTGTTGTACAGAGGGTCGCTATGAGTCGGATACCGACTCGACGGCACCTAACAACAACAACAACAACAACTAATAGAAGAATTGGCACCAGATAAAAATATCCCAGGAAAGGTTATATATCTAGAAAAGACAGCTTTACTAGTAATCAGAGAAATGCAAATTATAGCATCAGAAATTCTTTTTATTTTTTCCCCATCTAATTGGCAAAATTCATCCATGTCACTCATACATCCATCTGTCCTTCCTTCCATTTGCCCATTCACCCACTCTTCCTTCCACCAACCCAACCATATACCAAAAATTTACTTAGCCCTATGTTAAGCACTGGAGAGAGAGGGGACAGGTCCAGCTACCCGCCCAGTTCAGAGGAGGCTCCTTGGGGCCTGGGAAGAGCTGTGGAAGGGAAGGCTTTTTGTACAAGAGTGGCTGTTGGTTTGCAATAGGTCTTTTTAATCCTTATAATAAGACGTTCTTTCTGTTTACTTTACAAGGCTTTAGTGGCAGAAGAAATTGAGTTCCATCAAATGTCTTTTATAGCATCCGGTGAAGAAGCTCTCGAGCACACAGAGTCGTGGAAGCCACAGAGACCCCATCCTCTCACCCCCGCCCCGTCTCCATGCCCTCTGCCACATCACTTAGCGCCTCTTCCCAGCGACAGACAGAGTATTTCTGTGCCCCTGAGTCTGGGTTGGCTTGGGTTTCTTTTCGCCAATAGAATCGAAGCAAGTATAAGGCCTCAAGAGACGTTCTAGTGCTCTGCTCTCTCTCTCGGACTCTGCTGCTGGCACGGGACAAGCCCTGGCACCGCCCTGTCCATAGCCAGCTCTAGCACCCTAGACCAGGGGGCCCCAGCTGAGCTGCCTGCTGACCCCAGCTGTACCACGACACCCCACCACGAGCAGCCAGCCCGGCCCAAAGCCTCCCAGCTCGCTTGTGTCTGATGTTTTTGTTAGGTGCCATTGAGCCAGGTCTGACTCATAGCGACCCTAGGTACAACAGAACAAACTCTCCCCGACACCGTGCCGTGCTCTGCACGATGTCAGTGCCTCTATTCCTAGGGCTTTCAATGGCAGATTGTTTCGGGAGTGGGCTGCTAGGTCCTTCTACCTAGCCTGCAGCACGTGGTGTTCCCAGGTGGTCTCCCATCCAAGGACTCACCAGGCCGACCCTGCTTAGCTTCCGGGATCAGACGGGATCAGAAGCCAGGGTGCTATAGCTGTGGCTGACGAGCAAGAAGAAATGGAGTTTCTGGGTACCTGCCCAGGACAGCTTCGCTCTCTGGACCCACTGGACATGAGCCAGTTTCCGAGGGCAGTGTCCTGGCCGTCGAGGGGGCAGGTGGTTCTGTGTTTGTGCTGACCCTCCCCACGCCCTGCCGTGCTGTCAGGAGCTCAGCAAGCTTGGTGGCCCTGTCGGAGCTGGCTCCCAGGGAGCTTGTAAAGTTCAAGGCTTATCCATGAATGTCTCATCGCCTCAAAACCCTGCGTTTCATGACAACTTGGGGAGAGGGTGGGCGGGGCCCACATTCTCCCAAAGCCTGGATCTGGGCTCACAGTGGTCAGAGGAGAGGGGCCAGGAGGGTCCCAGAGTGGGAGGACATGGTGGGCGACACCCAGGAGGTCTAGGGCTCCCCAGGGACCAGCCTGCTGAGGATCTTAGTGGGCGCAGGCCGCCTTCTAATGGGATGGGCCCCGGGGGTAGCTGGTTCCACCCTATAGCTGCTCACAAACCTTAAGCCAAACAAAGGACCTGGAATCGCGGCTGCTCCTGGAGCTTGTGACGGTTTTAGCGTGTGTCCAGGAATTCTTTGAAACTCTCCTCTAGTTCAAGGGTGGCGCCTGGCTCCCTCCCCTGGAGTGAGGCCCAGACGGTGACTGGCTTCTATACAGAATCGGGCAGGAGTGAGACACGAGACTGTTAGAACTGGGTCAGAAAGGCATGACAGCCTCTGCCTGGCTGCCTCTCGGCCCACCTGCCCTGGGGACCCACGGAGCTCAAAGGCAGGCTCGGCGGAAGGAGGACCTGAGGCCTCCTGCCAGCAACCCCGTGGTGTGCAATCTTGGAAGCAGTCTCTCCACTCTTAATCAGGCCCTGAGAAGAGTCTGTGGCACTGGCTGATGTCCTGACCCTGAGCCAGAGTCACTCAGCCAAGCTATCCCCAAGCTTCTGACCCACAGCAAGAAACCAAGATGATAAGGCTTGTTTTAAGCCGCTTACATTTGGGGCCATTTGTTACACAGCAGGATGTAACTAGTGCACCTTTTACAACAGCTCTAAATGGCCATAGCTTGTCCTCGCCATGACCTTAGGGATCTGGAAGGCTCCTCACCCGCACTGCCTGGGCCAATAGTTGTCTTCACTCGCTGGACCGAGCCTGCACCCACACAGTGTTCAACAAGAAGCTTGGGCTCCTCCGATCCCCCTGCACACCCCGCAGCGGCAGCCCCAAGGAGGGCCTGGTATCTGTGACAATGCCCTTGCATAAGCCTTGAACCCTTGGGTAGGGACTGGAGGTCACCTAAGCTCCAGGAGGAGTCCTGCCAAGGCAGAAGGACTAAGTTCCAGACCAGCCTGGGCTACACAGTGAGACCCTGGCACAAAAGCCCGAACCAAACCCAAACTTTCAGTCTGTACAACATCCTGCTCCAGACCCCTGAGAAGACGTCTAGATGTCTCCAGTCACTGCCCTGAACTTGCCGTCACCCACATGCCAGAACAGTGACACCTCAGAGATCACCCTATGAAGAGATCACCCCCGGGGCATGGTGGTGCACACCTGTAATCCCAACGGCTCGGGAGGCGGAGGCAGGAGGATCACAAGCTGGAGACCAGAGGCAGTCTGCGTAACTTAGCGAGACCCTGTCTTACAATGTAAAAAAATGGGCTGGGGGTGCAGCTCAGTGGTCCAGCACTTGCAAAGCATGCAGGTCAGAGGCCCTGGGTTCAACCCCCAGTACTGCAAAAAAAAAAAAAAAAAGAGAGAGAGAGAGAGAAATCACTCCCCAAGTGGGAGCTGTTAGCCCATGCTAGAGACTCAGGTCTCCCGGGGACCTAATTATCCGCTCAAGCAGTAAGAATGGCTCGGGAGCCACCTGTCCAGGGCCACCCTGAAGAACCAAAATGGAAGCAATGGCAGAGCAGACCACAGTGTGAGCAAGACTGCTTAATTACTCATCCCTGTACCCCCGGCCCCAATTCCGCCTCTGCTTACACCTAAAGCTCACTCCGATACCCTGAAGATGGGCCGAGATGCTTCCTCCAGGTCGCCTTCCCAATACGCTCATTCAGAAAATTAAATTCCTCTCCTGCCTTTCCACGGCAATGTTTCCATTTGATTTCTGGGGCGAGTGGCCAGGCTTGAAGCACTGGGCCTCCCTGAGGGCCAGGTCTGGCATTGGGTTCAGGAACAGGGAGGCTTTCCCACATGCCTGTGCCTGTGGGTGGACCTGTGCGTGTGTTTCTGCTGCCACAGAAGACGCGTGTGTACATATGCCTCTCCAGGAGCCATTTATGAAGTGTCAAGTGTGCTGGTTCCTGCCACAGCTCGGGATCTTCCGGAGTTTGCATTTTGGCCACTCTGGTGGGGTGTAGGCTGGCTTCGCTGTGGTTTCACTTTGCATTTCCTGATGATCAATGAACCCACGACATCCGATCCCGTCAGATCTCAGAGCTAAGCAGAGTTAGTACTTGGGCCTGGTTAGTACTTGGATGGGAGACCACCTGGGAACACCAGGTGCTGTAGGCTTGGGAGATGGACCCGGCAACCCCCTCCCAAAAATCAACCCGCCATTGAAAACCCTAGGAATAGCAGAGAAGCACTGACAACAGTGTTTGGCCTGTTGTAAGCAGGGTTGCTATGAGTCGGATACGGAGATACCTACCGATGAGTCGGATACGGAGATACCTACCGACTGGAAGGCACCTAACAACAACAAAAACAATGAACCTGAGCACTCCTTCATATGCAAATTCAGCTCCTTCTTTTGAAAACACTTCTTAATGACCTGACGTGACTGTTCAGTTGGATGGACCAGGAGTGTGTCAGTGCCTCCACCCCATCCCACTTTCTCCCTCCCAGGAGCCCAAACACACAAAGGAAACATCCAGGCGATTCTTCACAGAAAGACCTGTGGATCACTTTTTCCAAGGGCTCCCATGGGTAACTGTGGCCCTACTTCGGTGTCCCCCAGACAAGCAATGCCACTTAGCTGCTGTCATAGAAGTCTTCTCATGGGACGTCCCTGGGGATCCCTGTAAGGAAGGTTTTTCTTGAGACTTTATCTTGGTGGGTGAGCATCTGGTTACACGGGACTCAACCTTTTAAGAGTAAAATAAGGCGGGTCAGCCCCCGCAGAGGACACTCTGGGGCCTGTCTACCCTTTTGTGCCAGTGCTAAGAAACCTCTGGTTTTCTTATCGGACAGTCCCTAGAGTGTCTGCCGTGGGCGTGGCTGGCCCTCCCACCTGCTCTCAGTGTCCCCACTGTCACAGGGCATAAGGGACCCCAGTATGCTGGGTCTGCAGCAAGGCTTAAGTTCCCAGCCCATTAGCTGCAGAAAAGAAACTGTGGAGGGTTGTGTTGAGCCGCGGACCGAGTCTCTGATTCCGCAGGCCGATCCCGCAGGTTTGATAAAACTGTCAAGAATAAGGGGCTACTTTCAGAGAGATCAAGTGAAACGGAGAAGAAAACAAGAAGGGAAAGCGGACCTCGATGCCCTGGGACCCAAGGACAAAAGCAGGCCCAACCACGCCCAACCACGGGGTGACAGCTGGCATAACCAACAGTGGTCAACTGTCAGGCTGCTTATGCCTGAACGGAAGGGGAGATGATGGTCCATGAAAGTCGGCCTGATGAGCCACGCTAAGCCCTGACGCGGTGGTCACTGCTGGCCGCAGGCTTCTCGGGAGGTTTGGCAAGGCCAAGGGGAGGGGACCAGAGAGGGACCCAGCGTGGAAATCACTGATGCCCTCCACGGCACGCCTTCCCCTGCCAGGCGAATGCAGGCCTGGCCAGAGCTCCAGCTGCCAACAGAGCTTCTGGGGCCCTGAAAGGAGCTGGGGACAAGGCTTGAGTGTCCCTCCCAGCACCCAGTGAGTCCCTGGTGGTGCTTCTGAGAGCCAGGGGCACAGTGTGAAGCACGGGGGAAGCGCACCCGGCAAGGTCGGGGCAGAGTCTGGTGTTGCCGAGTGGGGCAGAAGGTGCAGGCGCTCATGGCGGTGATTCTCTCAATGCAGAGAGAAGACGGAACCCACACGCCACGGAGGAGACCCGGGAGGCTTGGGCTGCTGTGTGAGAGAATCCTATCCATCACAGAAATTAAAGAGAAGACTCGGGGCCACCCCAAAACGTCCTCCCCCCCCAACAAAGACTTGTTGCTGTTGTTGTTAGATGCTGTCAAGTCGGTATCTGACTCATGGTGACCCTCATAGGGTTTTCAATGGCTGACTGTTTCGGGATTGCCTTGGGAGTGGATTGCCAGGTCCTTCTCCCATTTTTGCGGTGCTGGGAATTGAACTCTGGACCTCAGAGACTGCAGCGCAGCGCTCTACCAACTGAGCTAAATCCCAGCTCCCCCCCCCCAAAAAAGACTGGGGATCTCAAAAGAAGCTGCACTTCCTCAGAGCTGAGGAATGGCGGCTGAGGGCTAAACCAAATGAGTTTCTAGGAAGACTTCTTCAGGTGAACATAATACACTTATTGGCCAAGAAAAAAGAAAAAAAAACCTGTATGACAGCCACTGACTCACCGCTCAGGGGCCGATCGAGCGTCCACTGCGTGCTGTCACCGAGACAGCACTGTACAGTCAGCAGTGAACAAGTCCTGGCCCTCGCGCTGGGTGGGTCTCTGAAGGCGGGCGCGGGGCGGAAGTGTAGGTAAGCCCCACAGTCGGACCCAAGCATGGTTCCTACACGCTGCCAGAGGCCCGGCAAAGCTCTTGGGGACATCGCTTGGTGGATTCCCAGACAGTTCTACACCCGTCTCCCCCGTGCCCAGCAAGTCCAGCTTCGCAGTTGTGGGTGTGTCTCAGAGCCACGACAGCTCGCGTCCACACGAGCTTGGTGCCACAGAGCTTCATCATGACTTGGCCTGGAACCCCCCGGGGTCTCTCTAGGAGTGCGCAGAGCCACGCTGGTGCAGCCACAGAGGGGGCAGACCCAGCCTCGGAGACCCTTGGGTGGGCAGGCAGCTTGACAAGGGGACACGAGACATGGGACACAGGGCACCCAGACTCCCTGCTGTTACACATATGGGGTTGTAGGACAGGCAACTCTACCTCTGGTGAGAGGAAAATGGGGCCTGGGCAGGAGGCTACTTTCCAGGGTGACAGAAATATTCTCTATCTTAATGGGAGGTAGGGTTACACAGACACAGCACTTTCTGTTAAAAAACAAAACTATACACTTAAGATCTGGGTTTTGTTTGTTTGTTTCTTTATTTTCCAGACAGGGTCTCACTATACAGCCCAGGCTGGCCTCAAACTCGTGATCCTCCTGCCTCAGCCTCTGGAGTGCTGGGATTACATGCAAGTGCCACCATGCCTGACAAAATCTGGGCATTTTACTATATGTAACGTACACCTCAACGTGAAACCTCTTGTTACAGTGTGGTCAGTGCTGAAAAGGAGGGGGGCACAGGTTAGGGGTGGGGCCAATGGGCACTCTCAGCTGGATGGACTGCCCTGGGAGGGTCTCTCTGTGTGACATTTAGGCCAAGAGACGTGAAAGAGACACAGGAAAAAAATGTGCTCCTAGAAGAGTCCTTAGGCAAAGGCCCTGGAGCTGCTGTGTGGGGAGTGGCTGGGGGAGAGCTTTTCTGGAGTCCCCAGTTGATTTTCATCTTAAGGCCCTGTGGCCTGTGGGCCCAGCAGGGCTGGCTTCGCAGAGCACTTTATATTAATGTGGAACATTTGTCAATATTGACACCATATTGTTACCTCAGTCCAGAATGTATGAAGACTTCCCTGGTGTTCACCTAATGTCTTTTCTCTTCCCAGATGCCCTCCAGGGCCCCAGGGTGCGTTTACTTGTCAGGATTCCCCAGGTTACTCTTGGATGAATGGATGGGTGGATGGGAGTTCTGTCCACTGTGGGCCTGGGGTTCCCCCGCCCTTCAATCCCATCCTTGGCTTCCTCAATCCTTTTCTTTCATCCTGATGTTAACCTGGGCTAATTTTCTATGTCTTACCCACATGTATAAATTGACTATATCTTATTTTGGGTGTGGGTGGGAAGGCAGGGGTGTGAACTCCCCCCAGGTGGGCTTTGGGGCCATCCTGCCTCCCCGCCTGGGTACACTGAATGCCCAGACTCAGCTAACATGCCCCCAACCTGAACAGTGATAAAAACAAAACTTTAATGGTTGTAGGTGATTACCCACCTCCACCCCCAGGGAGCCTGAGCCGGGGAGGGGAACCTCACTGTTCCATGAAGGTCTCACACCCCACAGCCCCCCGTAGGCAGCAACCGCCCCGCCCCCACTGCTGGATCCCTGTGTCCAGGTGCATCTTCTGTAAAAACCGCCCCCAAACTCAAGCAGAGACCTGCAGACAGCATCAGCTCCACAGAACACTTGCGCACTAACCCTGTTTTAAAGGCTGGTCTACAACAGCAACTCCCAAAGGGGTTTTCAAAGGTCTTCACTCGTTTTTTGTTGTTGTTGTTGTTTGTTTGTTTTTTGCGGTACTGGGGGTTGAACGCAGGGCTTCACGCCTGCATGCTCTGCAAGTGCTGGACCACTGAGCTGTGCCCCCAGCCCACTTTTTTTTTTTTTCACTTTTTGAGACAGGGTCTCCCTAAGTTACTGCCTCTGGCCTCGAACTTGCGATCCTCCTGCCCCCACCTCCCAAGCCGCTGCGATTGCAGGCGTGTGCCACCGCACCTGGCCAGGTCTTCACTCTTAACTCCCAATTCGATTTGGGTACAGAGGAGTCAGCACCAGACTCGGAGTCAGCCTACCTGAGCTCTAGCCCTATCCCTGCCATCACACTGCTGTGGGACCTTTGGAATATCACTCAACCTCTCTGAGACCCAGTGTCCTTCTGTGACCAGTACGATGCAGAGGCTGGGTCCACTTGTTTCACTCGGGGTCTCTGAGGAGGATCCAGGATGCTCATTAGCCTCTCTAAGGGCAGAAACATAGATGCTCTGGTGCTGATGGTTAAAATCAGTGACGTGATTATTTAAATATTCCCCCACTCAAAGTGGAAGCTGGGGACCTCCATGGGTATGTGGAGTTTCAGCTGAGGTCAAGATTCAATTGTCCCCCTGATGAACACTTCTAACCCCGTGGGGAGTTCTGGCCAAGAGACAGCCTTAAATTGCTTTTATTCTTAGTCAGATATTGTTTGATTTATAACCACAATGGCCTCTCAATAGCATAAAGAATGCTGACATTATGTTGTTGTTTGTTGTTAGGTGCCATCGAGTCGTGTCCAACTCAGAGCGACCCTCATAGGGTTTTCAGTGGCAGATTGTTCCGGGATTGCCTTGAGAGTGGTTTGCCACGTCCTTCTCCCATTTTTGCGGTGCTGGGAATCAAACTCGTGACCTCAGAGACCACAGAGCAGTGCTCTACCAACTGAGCTAAATCTCTTATAAAGTCAGGGCTGTTGTTAAGTGCCATCCAGCTGGGTCCAACTCATAGATACCCTAGGCACAATAGGACAAAACACTCCCCAACTCAATGCCAGGCACATGATCTTTTATATGTTTAAGCCCATTGTTGCAGCCACTGTGTCAGTCCATCTAGTTGAGCGTCTTCATTTTTTTCGTTGACCTGCCACTCTCCCATACATGATGTCCTTCTGTAGGGATTGGTCCAAAATATGTGAGATGTAATCTAGCTATCCTTACTTCCAAGGAGCAATCTGATTGCATTTCTTCTAGGACAGATCTGTTGGTTCTTTTTGCAGTCCATGGTATGTTCAATATTCATCTCCAATACCATAATTCAAAAGCATCAATTCTTCTCCTGTCTCCCTTGCTCAATGTCCAGTTTTCACAACCATATGTGACTGAAAATACCACGGCATGACTCAGGCGCACCTTCGTCTTCAATGTGATTTCTTTCCTTTTCAACACTTTAAAGAGGTCTTTTGGAACAGCTTTTCTCAGTGCAATGCGTCTTTTGATTTCTTGACTGCTGCTTCCAGGGTGTTGATTGTAGAACCAAGTAAAGCAAAATCCCGGACAATCTTAATCTTTTCTCCATTTATCACTGAAGTGAAAGGAAGGGATAAGAATGCTAATAATTCAGAAAATTCAGCTCAGGATGGTTTCAGAAGTTTCATTAGCTGATGGTTCTCATCTGAAACATTCTGTAGGGGCTGGAGTGTGGCTCAGTGGTAGAGCGCTTGCCTAGCATGTGTGAGGCCCTGGGTTCCACCCCCAGCATCTCTAAAAATAAAAAAATAATAACCCCCTCATAGTCCATTAAGAAACCCCTAGTACTTCCACCACCAACATTAAAAACAGAGAAAGTAATTTTACAATTTTGCCTGACAAACACTTCAGCCAGGTGATTGAAGTCAACACCTATAGCCGTAAGTCATGTTGATGGTGGTGTGATGGGACAGCATTGACCTGCTGTGATGCGACAGCATCTCACCTCTGTCCTCCTCCTCCCTCCAACCCACAACCTCAGGCAAATCTGGACAAAGAACTTTCAACTGAGGGACAGTCTATAGAAAGCCTGGCCAGCCCTCAAAATTGTTACGGCCAACACAAACAGACGCTTAAACACGGCCAAGAGTAACCTGGGGAATCCTGACAAGTGAACACACCCTGGGGCCCTGGAGGGCATCCGGGAAGAGGAGGGACATTAGGTGAACACCAAGGACGTCTGCATACGTTCTGGACTGAGGTCACAATACGGTGTCAATGTTGACAGATTAATATAAAGTGACACGTTAATATAAAGTGCTAACAACAGCGGGACCTGGGATGGGGAATATGGGAATTCTCTGCACTGTCTCAGCAATAATTCTGTAAAACTAAAACCGTTCTCAAGGAAAAAGTTTATTTCAATGAAAACAGATGTGACTGTGATGCCTATAAGGATCTGAGCGGGCACTGGCTGGTATGATGGAGGGATAGGTGGATGGACAGGTGGTAGACAGCTGGATGGATGGACAGGTGGGTGGATGGATGAATGGATGGATGGATATGTGCTCAGGCCTATGGTGTGGGAAGAACTCATGGAAAGCAGGCGGAACCCACCCCTCCTAGGTCATCATGTAGAAACAGGCCCCCCAAAAAAATAAATTCAAAGGGGCTGATTTTTAAAACGCAGCTTGCAAGATCCTGGAAGTAGTTAGGGGCGAACTTTAATGAGACGACATAACCCCAAACCAGTCATTACGTGAGTTTTCTTATCTGCACTTGACAAATCACGTTGCTCTTTATCAGGTATTAAAGGGAGCAGGCGCTAGACTTTTCTTGCTAAGTGGAGGAAAATAACAAATCCATCCGTCCGCCCACCCAACCGTGCAGGCACTCAAGGGGAAGTGAACGCAGCAGTTCACACCTTTTAATAACAGACCAACTTCCAGAACCAACTTTTCCACACTTACACCCGCCCACGTCATTACCACATAGCACAAAAAAGAACCAAAGGCCTGCTGAACTCCCAGGATGTCTTCTGAGAGCCACGGCCCTGGGCTGGGGCTTCCTGAGCCGGCCCTTGGGCTATCATGGTCCCCAGCTCTGGCTGTGAGGCGTTTAAGGACAAACTGCATGCACAAAATCCAACTGGCCAGAAGCCGGGCGTGGTGGCGCACACCTGTAATCCCAGTGGCTTGGGAGGCAGAGGCGGGAAGATTGCAAGTTCAAGACCAGAGGCAGTCTGTCAGTTAGCAAGACCCTGTTTCAAAAAGTAAAAAAACGGGCTGAGGGTGCAGCTCAGTGGTCCAGCACTTGCAGAGCATGCAGGCGCGAGGCCCTGGGTTCAACCCCCAGTACCAAAAAAAAAATCCAACTGGCTAAATGAAACCTGCTTTATTGACCTTCGTAGCAGGGAGGGGGAGCAACGCAGAGAAAGGCTCACAGAAATGCCCCGGGGCAGCCCTGCACAGACTCAGGGGAGAAGAGCTCAGTGGGAGCCGGGGACTTCCTGCGCAGGGCAGCCTAGGGGGGAGGACATGGGGTAGGAGACAGGGCTCCAGGCCAGGAGCAGGTGCTAAGGCTTCAGAGAGCAGCGAAGAGGGCAGGAAGGCCGTGGCAAGGCCCGTGGGGCAGGAGGGAGAGGGCAGGTGCAAGGGCAGGTGGGGAACTGGGAGAGTCAGGTGCGAGCCACCTGTGGGGCGGGGCTAGGGGAGGGGTGTGGCGCACCCGTGGCTGGGGCTCATGGCCACGGGGAGGCCACTGTGACACCTTCTTTATCTCCTTCTCGCCTCCACCCACTAATGCAGCAGAATGGGGCAGGTGGCCGGGGATTGCTGGAGTTGGGGGCTGAGCCGTGTGGGCAGGTGGGAGGAGGCCCCTGGCGTGGACAGGCGGGAGCAGATAGACCAGACATGAACACAGGGGACAGGGGTGAAGAACACGGAGGGGTACCAGCTGGCCCAGGTGAGGAGCAGGTAGGGGCCTAAACCATTGGGGGAGGGGGAGGCTGCCGCCCATGGTCTTGTGGCCTGCGGGGGGAGGGGGGGGCTGCGTCTGGAGGGACCAGTGACTGCACTGAGCTGAGGAAGCAGGTGTTCCTTTGGGCCCCCACTCCGGCACATAACCCACCTCGCCCAGGCTGCACCCAGGACCCTGCCTCCAGCCCCGGCCCGTCCCCCGTGCCCTTCACCCTGAGCACCCAGGCTGTTGGTCTCTGGCTCAGCAAACACAATGGGATAAAAATGCGGCCGGATCCCACCTGCCTTCTGACTGCTCACATCGACAGCTCCCACTTCACCCCAAACCACGCCGAGGTGCCGTGAAACGCATTAAAAAACCACACCCCAACCGCAAGTTGTGGTGGCACACACCTGTGATCCCTGTGGCTCAGGAGGCGGAGGCAGGAGGATCGAAAGTTCAAGACCAGAGGCTGTCTGTATAACTTAGCGAGACCCTGTGTCAAAAAGTAAAAATAGGGGCTGGGGGTGCAATGGGCTAGGGGTGCAGCTCAGTGGTCTAGCACTTGCAGAGCATGCAAGCGCGAGGCCCTGGGTTCAACCCCCAGTACCACAAAAAAAAAAAAAAAGTGCCACACCCCAGAGGCCCTATGTGGGCACAAAGAAGTCCAGGTGCGTGTGAGAGGTGAAGGATTGAGCCTGGCGCTGAGGGCCACGCATGCACACGGCACCCGGAGGCAGACAGGGTGCAGCTGAGACAGGGAGCTGTGTCGGGAGGTGGCTGTCAGCCCAGCCCGGGGGGGAGGCCCGTGGACTCGGGGCCTTGTGGGTTGGGCTGTGCCTGGGAACCCAGAGCCCGACGGAATCCTTGCGAAAGGCTCAGGGGGAGCCACTGTCCCCGTGGCTGCAACAGAAAAGGAAGCTGCCATGACCAGGCGAGGCAGCCCTCACACACGCGGGTCCCCTCATGTGCCACACGCACAAAACCAGCAATTTGTCTACCTGATGGCCACGTGACAGTTGTCAAATGGATCTCCGAGGGTCGGGAAGGCTTTTAATACCTCATTACGCAGCTTGAGAACCGAAGGCTGAGGCGATGCCTGGGGCAGAGCGGTGAACAACGCCAGGCAGAGACAGGCGCAGGGAGAGACCCATGGCTCACAGGGGCCTCAGTGCGGCTCCTAGTGGCAGCCAGGCAATCGCAGGAACCACTAGCTGGGGAGGTGGCAGCGGGGCCGGGCGGCCAGGCCTGGCACCATCTCCTCCACAATCTCTGATTGTGGCATCTCCGCCTCAGTGACTGGCTAACCCAACCCGGCTAGCCAGAGCCTCCGTGACACATCCGCAGAGCATGCTGGGTTGTGCAAGCTGGGGCATGTCCCTTACTCTCTCTGTGCCTCAGTTTCCTGTCTGTTAAAAGGAGCTCCTAGGAGCCGGGAGCGGTGGCGCATGCCTGTAATCCCCACAGCTGGGGAGGCGGAGGCAGGAGGATCGCAAGTTCGAGACCAGAGGCAGTCTGCGTAATTTAGCGAGACCCTGTCTCAAAAAAGTAAAAAACTGGGCTGAGGGTGCAGCTCAGTGGTCCAGCACTTGCAGAGCGTGCAAGTGCGAGGCCCTGGGTTCAACCCCCAGTACCAGAAAAAAAAAAAAAAAAGGAGCTCCTAGGAATGCCCGTTTACCAAGTGAGGATTACAGAAAGCGAGATGGGCACAGGGTTTGCACCTCGACAGTGCTGTAGCAGAATGAGCTGGCAGAGAGCAGCAGCTGCTGTCTGCCCTTCCATCTGTCCATCCGGCCGCCTATCTGTCCACCCGTCCATCCTTCCTTCCATTCATCCTTCTTCCTTCCATCCATCCTTTCTTCCTTCCATCCATCCTTTCTTCCTTCCATCCATTCTTTCTTCCTTCCATCCATTCTTTCTTCCTTCCATCCATCCTTTCTCCCTTCCATCCATGCATTCGTCCATCCATCTGACTTTGACTGATCCCTGCCACGGCCAGGCCCTGTGCTAGCGATAGAATACTAGCGAGACCCACTTCCTGCCATCACACGTGGACTCAGTCCATCAAGGGGGGCAGACACGATGGATACAGTTACCTAGGGACCAACGTGCCACATGCTCTTAAAGAGGTGGGAGCTGATCTCCCCAAAAACCACCACACAGCTGCCAGAGGTGAGCGCTTGAGCAGTGGGGAGGCCCCGGCCTAGGTATGCAGGGGGTTTCCCAGAATTAGAAACCTTGCCCAATGGGAATCACAAAATAACTCTAACCAGACCGTAAACTCCAGGAGAGCAAGGACGGTGGCTGCATTGTCTCCCCAGCCTCTGGCATGGTGGCTACACTGTATCCCCCCATGCAGGTTTAATTACAGTGAGATTGTGCTCCACCTGCGGAGAAGAACACCATTACCTCAACCACAGCCTAGCTCTGACAACCTTCACCGGCGCCCATTCTATAGAGCCTCAGGCTCTCTCCACGACTGCTCACCTGCAATCGCCCGTGGCCTAGGCTCCAGGTAAGGCCTGTATCCAGCCTCGCATTTCGCTGCAGAGGGCAGCGGGGAGGTGTCCCCAGCCTTCAGGTCAGCACCGAGTCTCTGATTCCCTGCGAATGTCCACACTGTCCCAAATTTACCTGAAGTTATTATGTATCAAGTGCTCTGAGCGGCAGCTGGAGTGAGGATGTGTCTGAAGCCTTAGCCTCTGCGACTGTTACTATTACTAACATGCTCAAAATCAAACCCCTCAGGAATGGTTTTACCAACAAATAGTGCTGGGATAGCTGGATATTCACATGCAGAAAAGGAAGCTGGGCTCTTACCATACTCCATATATAAAAATTCACTCTAGATGGATCAATGGCCTAAATTTAAGAATTAAAACCACAAAACTCTTAGAAGAAAATGGGTAAATCTTCACGACCTTGGATCTGTCAGTGGATGCTTAGAGCTGACACCAAAAACACACAGCCACAAAACAGAAGGCAGATAAACTGGACGTCATGAAAATTAATTTTTTTGCACCTCAAGGGACATTATTAAGAAAGTGAAAAGGCAGCCCACAGAATGGGAATAAATATTTGCAACCATATAACTTATAGGAGTTTAATATTCAGGCTATATAAAGAACTACAACTAAGTACCTAAGAAACAAAAAACTCAACAACAAAAAAATGGGCATTGCTCAAATATCTTTCTGGAAATGTTTCTCCAAAGAAGACTTACAAATGACCAACAAGAAGACGTAAAGATGCTCAACATAGTTATTTATTAAGCAAATGCAAAGCAAGACCACGATGAGACACTATGTCACACCTACTAAAACGGCTGTTAAAAAAAAAAAAAACAATATATAACAAACATTGATGAGGCTGTGGAGAAACTGGAACGCTGTTACCCTGGTGATGAAATGTAAAATGGAATAGCTGCTGCAGAAAACATTTGTCGGTAACTTAAAAAGTTAATGATAGGTTACTGTATGACCCAGCAACTTCACTTCCAGGGGTATTCCCAAAACTACCGAAACAGGGCCTCCAAGACAGAGTGAGTCACACATAAATTGTCACTGCAGCACTATTCAAAATAGCCCAAAGGTGAAAATATAGCAACTACTCATTGATAGATGGCTATATAAACAAAGTGTGATATTTACATGCAATGAAATAGTACGCAGCCATCAAACAAACGAAGACCTGACCACACTACAACAGAGATCAATCCAGAAAACATGTTAAGTAACATACGCCAGGCACAAAGGGACAGATACCGTATGATACCATTTATATGAAATGTCTAAAATAGGAACTTCACACAGCTAGAAAGTGGAATAGAGGCTCCTGGACCTGAGAGAGGAGGGGCGGGGAGGTAGGGCTTTCTGTTTCATGGATACAGTGTTTCTACTTGGGGGAGATAAAAAAGTTTTGAAAAAAAGGTGGTGGTTGGACAATGTTGTGAGTCACCAATGACACACATATATTTTACCACAGTTTTAAAAAACCAAAACCAAACTAAAGGTCCCCCAGCCTCTCTTTTTCCCTTAACCTGATCCCCACAGAGCCTTCACTAAGCTGCTCCGTCCCCAGAGCTTGAGCCAGCCCTGCCTTCCTTGGACTCTTAGACCCACAGCCGAGGTGTCTGCTTTAGCACCTTCCCTGAACTTGTCCTGCACCACAGCCCCAGCACATCATACCTGGAGTCCTGCAGGAGCCTCTGCCTGTCCTCCACAGAGCAGTCGGGGTCCCGCTGGAACCACCAGTGGGGCTCCGCTTCCTGAACGCTTGCAGACCCTTCCGCTCTTTCCTCCCTCTCTCCCCACACTGCACCTTCTCTGGCAGGTCCTCCAACCCACTGATCCTCTTCAGGTGCGGCCTGCTCCAGGTGCATTTGCGCTCCCTGCTCCCTCTGCCTGGCCACTCCTCCCTGCCTCCTGCAATCCCATGCCGCCAGCTCCACGAGGCCCTCCCCTCCTCCAGCAAGCCAGCGCCCCCTTCCTGTTCTCTCCATGGGACGCATCACCAGCCCACACACTAGACATTTATTTATTCTAACATCTAGAGAGCTGCCTGCAGCCAAAGCCCTGTGGCATCTGATCCCATCAGATCTCAGAAGCTAAGCAGGGTCAGGCCTGGTAAGTACTTGGATGGGAGACCACCTGGGAACACTAGGTGCTGTAGGCTTGGGAGACAGACCCAGCAACCCACTCCCAAGAAACAGTCAGCCATTGAAAACCCAATGAACAGCAGAGAAGCACTGACAATAGTGTTTTGCCTGTTGTACCCAGGGTCGCTATGAGTCGGACACCGACTTGGCGACACCTAACAACAACAACTACGTCCAGAGAGTTGGTGAGGGCTGTGTCCCTTGCTGTGCCGGCCCCAGACCCCAGAGCATCTGCTGATCACGGCTGAGTGGGGGCTGAGTTCCAGGAGGGCCGGCTCCTCCCATCCCTGCCCAGGGAAGCTCTGATTAGAGCCCAGCGCTTGCCTGGTTCAAACTCGCCTTGGCCGCTTGTTCGCAGTGTGCCCTTGAGCAAATGTGCTTGTGTCTCAGTTCCCTCATGCAGAAGTGGGGGTGACGGCAGACCCACTTTGCAGAGTGCCAGGGCTTCCCCAGCGCCCGGCGTACCCAGACCTGCCCACCACGCTGGCCTTGAGTTTCCTCTCTCCCCCGCCTCCCTCTAGACCCAGGTGCCATCAGTGGTACGAGATGTCACCAGAGCGATGTCCTGGCTGGCTCTGAGGAGTGAGGTGAGAGCTGGGCAGCCCCGCCTCAGGCGGAGGGGCGGCAGACCTGCCCCAGACTCTGCTTGTCCTGTGGGAGGCCCAGAGCACGCAGCTGGTTAAATAACAAGGCAGCTGGTACGAGGGTGGAATGGGGCTTGTCATCCAACAACCCACTGCTCCCTGGGACCTGGGCTCAAGTGTGTCTCAGGGAACTGTGAAGGCGCAGGGGCCAGGCTAGGCTGCACAACATTGGGTGTGACTTCACATCTGGGTTGTATGGAGTGGAGCTGGCATCAAGGAGGGGGGGAAGAAGGAGGGGGAGGGCAGGGGGAGACGACACCAGAAAGGCTATGGACTCAAGTCATCCCCACCACAACCCTCTAGGCTTTCTAGATAATGCACAGAGTGGTTAAGTCAGTTGGTCAAAGACACACAGCTGCAGGCAGCAAAGCTGGGATTCAGACCAGAGAGGTTAGCCCTGGATCTCAGGCTCCCCACAGAGGCACGGCACGGTAGTGGGTCCCCTCAGTGCCTTCCTCCTCAAATTGGGACAAAGGGACCTTCTCCTCTCGGGCCTCCATCTGTCCTGAAGCCCCATGGCTTTCTTATTTCCTGTTTGCCTGCAAACGCCAGCAAGAGCCTCTGGGTAGTGACTCCATGGAGAACCACAGAGCTTCCCCTCACGCTTCTGCCTGTGGTGGCAGGGAGACCAGGCAGCGGGAAAAACCCAGAAACTGAGCCTGGGGCACAGGTCCTGGGAGCCGACTCTGACCCCCAGCGATACTCACAGCAGGGGGCGCACCGTTAAGGCCCAGGGTCTAGAAGGGGCAGCCCTCTGGGAGCCGAGGCTGCGGCCATCTCCGCCTGTGATGACTGCCTGGGTCTGATCAAGTCCCTCCTCCAGGGAGGAAAGCTCCAGATGCCCACCTGGGACACCCAGCTGGCCAGGGCCCAAGCCTGTACCCTGACGAGCACAGGAACCAGCTTCAAGCCTCAGGATGTCTCGGCGGCCTGGCTGGACTCAGCCTGGGCTGGGTAAGGGACGGGAAAGAACCCCGCAGGATCTAGACTCAGGCAGTCTCAAGACTGCAGAGTTGGTTCCAACACATACTCTGCGTGGCCTCAGTTTCTCCATCTGTGCAATGGGGGTGGTCACACAGCCACCGCAGCGGGGTGTGCAAAGCCCTTCACCAGGGCACAGAAGTTGGTCAGCTGGTCACAAATGGTGAGTGTGGGGTGATGTTTCTGGCTGGTTGCAGAACTGGCGAAATATTTCTACCCATATTTCTACACAGTGCCAGCCCGGAGCGGCCCCAGGTCTCCCTCTCCCCTCACGGGCAGTGGTTCTCCTCCTTTAATTTGAGGACTCCCTGGGAGTCCAAAACCAGGGGGGAGGAGGAGAAAGGGAAGACGAGGCCCAGGAAGGAGGGCTTCCCGCGCTATACTTAGCAGCCCTAGGTCCTCGGTGGCACCCTGATTGCAGGGCACAGACGCCCAACCAGCGCGCTTCAGCAGGGCAAGCTCAGCCATACAATTAAACAAAACCGACGGTGCATGCAGCCCCTTGTCCCGGCCCCCCTCTGCGGTATATTTAATAACCTTGAACCCGGAGGGGAACGCATCCAGGAAGCACGGCCCGGGTCATTTATTTAAAAATTATTGGTATAAAAATATCCAGGGTCGTGATTTATGGGCCGCGAACAGCCCAGGAAGTCCGGGACTCCCCCGCGCGCCAGGCCGCGTCCGTCTGTCCGCTCCCCACGTTCCTTCGCAGCTCCGTGATGACTTCGAGCCATCCTGGTTACTTTATATCGCAAATAAATCTCCGGAACAGCTCGGAAACGTGTGTATTAATAGCGCCCGGGAAAACATCCGAAAATCTCGCATCCGCTCGAGCGCGGCGGCCACGCCCGGCTGGAGCCGCCCCGCGGGACGGGACGCGCCTGGCAGATGCTGTCGGGGGCGCGGCCCCCAGCGCAGCCCCGGCCCCCGCCCCGGCGTGCGGCCGTCCGTGGTCCCCCCCACCCGCGCAGGTGTCCCGGAGACCTGCCACCGGCCCGGGTAGTGGGGGCAGCGCCGGCGAGGTGGCCGCCCCCAGCGATGGGGGCTCTGTTTTCTGCTCCTCCTGCGCCTCTGCGTCCCGGGGAAGCCACTGTGTCTCCGACAACGCCGTCGCGCTCCCGGGGTCCCTCGCCCCCGCACCCGCCGCCCTGGACACTCACCGGCCGCGGGGGCCTCCTCGGGGGACGCCCCCTCCAAGCCGATGTCCCCCTGCAGCATGGCGCGCTGCGCTGGTACGGGGTCCTGGAGAGGGGATGACGGACCAAGTCGCCCTGGGAGTCCGCGGCAGCTCCGAGGCCGGGGTCCGAGGGCCGGGGTCGGAGGGGACGTCCCCACGCCGTGTCCCCAGAGGCAGGACGCGGAGCTGCGCGCTCCTGAGCCTGACTTGGCCGCCCTCGCGCACCGCCGCGCTGCTCCGCCCCCTCGGCTTCGCGGTCAGGGGGTCCCGGGCCGGCCTCCCTGTCCCCCCCCACCACCTGCGGACACCGCCCTCGCCCCGCCCTGCAGCCCTCGGGTCCCCCGCCCGCCCCCGGCCTCCCGCGGCTCCCTGAGCAGCTTATCAGCTGGGCCCTGGGCAGCTGGGCAGTGAGTGCCCCCCGGGGGGCCCCCCCCAGGGAAGTTTGCTGACTAAGGGGGCGGTTTCGCTGATGGCCCCTGTTCCCGCCCCAGGAACCGGTTCCCCTGGCTCCTTCCTCAGACACAAGACCCTAAGGAGCCACTGGGTTGAGGAGGTGGAGCCCAGGGGTGGGAAAGAGCTGGCGGGCAGAGGGCAGGGGGAGCCTGAAAGTGAATTCAGAGACCCTCAGTGCGGCCCTCCTCCCCCAGCCTAGGGATCAGGAGGAGGTCAGCCGGGCCCCCAAGTCCGAGGCCAGTTCTGTTATCTGAGGAGTTCAGTGAACGGGGTGGAGAGAACTTGGCCAGGGGCTTCCGACCCTCTGGGGGCAGCCTGCCCTCCTGTCCACCTCCTGGGCCTGTGGCTGCAGGGCTCAGGGCAGGGAGCCAAGGGCAGCGCTGTCCAGGAGCCGGAGGGCGTGTGGGCAGCCAGAGAGTGTGTGGGCAGCCGCAGCGGAGGCGCCTCCGTGTGTATCTTCAGACCTCACGCTCTTGACGTCTCCAAATAAACGCCATAAATTCCCAGGCAGAACTACCTTACACAGAGGGCCATGCTGCGCCCGGACCCCACAAGGGGCGGCGCGGCCAGGGGCTGCAGGCCCAGCCTTGGAAAGCCTGTCTTACAGTTTCTGCACACCCTGGGGGGGGGGGGAGCTGGGCTTGGGAGGACCTGCTGGTGCTTGGAACACTTGGGTCACCTGCAAAGGGAACAACACCCCCACATACACAACTTTCCCCGGACCCTGGTGGAGACAGAGGCAGCCACCGTGTGTGAGACGTGGCACATCCACGGGGAGGAGGCCCTCGCTCACAGCCCGAGCAGGCCGCCTGTCCCCCGTCCCCCAGGCCTGCTGGGATTGGCACCCACGTGCACTGCTCCGGGGAAAACATTCTCCTGCACCAGAGCCACAAAGAAGTGTCGCCACCAGGTCCTCCCTCCTGCCTCCATCCAAGCCCTGGACTTGGTGAGGGTGGGGGACAGTGAGCCACCCTTCGCCTCAGAAAATCTCGCTGTCGAGTCGTGTCTGACTCATAGTGACCCTCATAGGGCTTTCAATGGCGGATTGTTTTGGGATTGCCTTGGGAGTGGGTTACCACGTCCTTCTCCCATTTTTGCGGTGCTGGGAATTGAACCCAGGACCTCAGAGACTGCAGAGTGGCGCTCTACCAACTGAGCTAAATCCCAGCCTTCAGAAAATCTGGGCTGAGAAATCAGGGGCCGGGGCTCCCCGAGGGACTTCGTAGCCCTCTGACGAGCTCATGAAGAAGCCCCGAGGCTTGCGCTGTGCACCCGACCTCGGCCCTGGGAGGCAGAGGGGGCTCCTTGCAGCCAGGGCCACATTCGTGTCCCAGAGCTTTTCCATCTGACCATGGCTGTGTGGGAGCCTAGATAAAAAGCTCATTTTTCTTGGAAGGGTCTGATAGCTAACGTGATACATAGCAATAGCTCGGCTGTGTAAATACACAGAGAAAATTTTAGAATTCTTCCCCTTGGAATGATGAACTATAAACCAGAAAGGCTCAGGAGGAAAAAAATGTAAATACGTCCTGGGACTATTTTTACCCATCATGGTTTGTCTTTGGGGGCGAGTATGGGCTGTGGTATATTGAGCTAGCTTTAAAATGCACATTATTTAATGCATTCTTATTAGCAGAAGTGTGTTACACTGTCATTAACGATGTTGATTCATTTAGACTGAAGCCACATTTTCCTCTGTTCATTTTCTTGGCTCCACTTAAGTTGCACTTAGATAAAACCCTTCGGTTTTGTCCAATGTATGCAAAAATGCTGGTTGCAGACCCAGACATTTGAAAGATGTTTTCGTGAGCACCTGAACCTGCCCATGTTTTAAAAGATTGCTCTTGGCTGCTGATTTGGTGAATGTGGTCACGTGGGAAGGCGCCAGGCTGGGCAAAGGCTGAGCTGCCCGCGTGGCCTGCGAAGTGGAGCGTCCGGACGCCCCCATCCCTTTCCCCAGCACCCCAGGCTGCAGACCCTCTGCCTCTGAGGACCTCCTCACCGACCCCTGCATACCAGGAAGATATTTATGTCGACAGCAAGCAGGGCAGGCGGCCTGGGCGGGGAGGCGGCCCGCCTGTCATTATAACGCACAGCCATCATTGCGGAACCCAGTAATCACGCTGCACAATGCTTGTAATTATGGAAAATGGTTTCCCTTTTCGGAGAGGTGACGAGGGAGGGAGAGAAGGCAGCTTTTGGCGAGGTTGGGGCCGGTGCTCAGCCCCTGGGCGAGGCCCAGGTTTAAAATAGGCTTTGAGGCCCCGGGCTGGGTGGAGACAGGCTCGGCCCTCCCCAGAGCCTGGGCCTTATCAGGCGCTGGGGCCACAGCGCCTCTGAGCTCACGCTTGGCTCTCGAGGCCACCCGCAACGGCTCACGGGCCTCCCGTCCTCTAGCCCGGGCGCGTGCCAGAGGCCAGGGCTGGCATGAGGAGCGGAGCCACCTGGAGCCACAGCCTTCCTGGCACCTCTCACTGCGCTGCCTGCTTTCCCAGGGACCTTTCTTGGGCCCTCGGATAAACCACGTGGCACCCGAGGGTCCCAGTCGCTCGCACACTGACTTCTGGTCTCTGTAACCTCTTTTCAGGCTCAGCTGTGCGCATGCCTGCTGTGGGTAGGCCCCGTCCTCAGGTGGCCGGGGACCAAGCTACAGAGATGGGCCTCGGGGGACCTCACCCCCAGAGCTGGCCTCGGCCTAGAGGAGAGAGGCCCGGACTTCAGCAGGTGAAGAGAGACCGCCTTGACCCCGGACCCGCGCACTTTATTTCTCGGTGCTTCTGTCTGTGCACCTGGGAAACCGGCCTTGGCTACAGAACCGGAGACGAGCTTCCACCCGGTGCTTCACCAAGCTGGAGGGCCCTGTTCCTGCAGCCACCTGGCTCACCTGGGTGTGGACAGCGGAGGGACGCCCTCCTCACGGCGCAGGTGGGGGCCAAGGTGGTCCCTGGTGCCCATGATCGATCGTTGGAAAAAGGGCAGGGTTCCTGGATGTGGGTGGCTTTAGGGGGCTCTGACAGAGGTGTCCATAGGCACAGAGAAAGGAAGGGGGGTTCCTGGGCAAGAGTGGGAGCAGCCAGAGGGGCGGGTAAGTGACGAGGGGCTGGATGGCTGCACGGAGCAGAGTTTTTATTTTAATTATGAATACTTATTGAGATAAGAGTCACATAGTATAAAATTGGCATTTATTTACTTATTTATTTATTTCATTTTATTTATTTATTTTTTTGCAGTACTAGGGGTCGAACCTGGGCCTCGTACTTGCATGCTCTGCAAGTGCTGGACCACTGAGCTGCACCCCCAGCCCATTTCTTTACTTTTTGAGACAGGGTCTCACTAAGTTACACAGACTGCCTCTGGTCTCAAACTTGCGATCCTCCCGCCTCCACCCCCGGAGCCACTGGGATTACAGGTGTGTGCCACCGCGCTCAGCTACTTATTTATTTATTTATTTATTTATTTATTTATTTATTTATTTATTTGAGACGAGGTCTCACAGCGTAGCCCAGGCTGTCCTGGAGCTCCCGGTGTTGCGTAGGGGGCATCGATCCTCCCGCCTCAGCCTCCCGAGCCGCTGGGATTACAGGCGTGGGCCACCACGCCTGGCTCTAACACAGACCATTTTGAAGTGCAGAGTCCGTTAGCATGGGCTGCCTTCACAGTACTGCGCCACCTCCACCTCTGCCAAGGTCCAAACACTTTGCTTACTCAGAAGAAGACCCTGTGCTTAGTACGCTTGCCCTCTGTGCCGCCCCCATCCGCTTCCTGTCTCTGGGGATTTCTCGACTCTGGACTTTTCAGACCAGCTGAATCTTACATCAGGTGGCCCTCCACGCCGCCCGGCTTCTTTCCCAATGCGTTTGAGGTCTGTCTACATCCTAAGATCTATCCCAGCTTCGTTTCTTTTTATGGCCAAATAATATTCCCTGGCGTGTGTGTGCCATGGTTTGTTTAGCTGTTTATTTGCTGGTGGGCATTGGGCTGTTTCCAAGGGGTCTTGAAAAAACTGAAGGGTCCCCACCCAGGCTCCTGTGGGGCTGGGGCCCCACAAGGCCGAGAGCCCTGGGCCAGCCTGGGCACAGCTGAGTGGCCGTGTGCGGCAGACAGGAGGAGGGCTGGGGCCATGGCAGACTGGGGACCCCTTGGGAGCTGTTCCCTGCCCAGGCGGCCCCTAGCTGCAGGCCACAGGTGCTGGAGAGATGGCCCTTCACCCTGCCACTGAGGCCCTCCATGGCCTTAACCTCAGGGGCCCACGGGCCAGACAGGGAGGCGAGTGGCCCCTGGGCTTCCCCTCAGGATGGCTCTGTACTTTGGGAGCACAGAGTGCTTGCTAGGCCTGCTCCAGCTCCTTGGAGACACAGACTCTTGGAATCCACGCAGCAATTCTATGGCATGCATACAGATGAGGAAACCGAGGCTCAGAGAGGTGAAGTCCCTGACCCGAGGTCACACAGCAGTGAGAGTACTTGAGTCGGCAAGCTGGCTCCATACTCAGTGCTCTGAGCCTCAGACGGTAAGTTACTAACACAGTGTCGCCGGGCGCCAGTCACCCAGCACCATGGCCCCGCGTCGGGCTTAGTCAGTAATCCCCCTGTGCTATGATCACGTCCCATTTTTCTTTAATACAGCTCGCTAGTTCAGACTTTTTCTGTTTTTTAATTGTGGGGAAACACACATAACCTAAAATCCGACCACGTGCAAGACACGGAGCACATTCGTTTCCAACACCCCTGCCGCCCATCTATCTCCAGAGCTTTCTCTCTTCCCAAGCTGAATGTCTGTCCCCACTCACACTGCCTCCCCAGCCACAAGACCCCAGCCTGCTTCCTGTCTGTGGATCTGATACTCCAGGCCCCTCCTGCTAGTGGACACAGGTAGCATCTGACCTTCTGTGTCCCTCTTCTCTCTGCTCAGTGCCCCCCAGCACGTGTCAGAACTTCATTCCTGTTTCAGGCTTTTCAAACTTGATTTTTTTGTGTGTGTGTGGTCCTGGGGGTTGAACCCAGGGCCTGGCCCCTCCATGCTCTGCAAGTGCTGGACCACTGAGCTGCACCCCCAGCCCATGTTTTTTACTTTTTGAGACAGGGTCTCGCTAAATTACGCAGACTGCCTCTGGTCTCAAACTGGCGATCCTCCTGCCTCCACCTCCCAGGCTGCTGGGATTACAGGCGTGCGCCACCACACCTGGCTCAAACTTGATTTTTAAAGAACCCACATCATTACTGGAAATGGAAAAATAAGAATTGCTGGTAACAAGCAGGAGGCGATTGCTCACTCAAGCTCCACAGAAACACAGTGACGTGGTTCGAACCTGCCTGGACCCCCCCCAGAAGCCCTGAGCTGGAGCACAAGGCTGTGGCCAGGGCGGAGGCACAGGGACCCCACACCCAGTGGACACTTTGCCCTCTACATCCTCCGAAGACTGCAAGAGACTTGAGGACAGACTGTCCTGGCTGGCGCCACAATTCCCTTCCTAGCCAAGTCCTTGGGCCACATAGAACTGGTTCACTTTGTACCAAAAAGCGTTTGGCAGGATTCTGCTGGCTGGGTGCCGATTTGAGGGGAAAGCAAAAATAATGATCTCTTCTACGCAGAACCCCAGTTTGTGGACTGACACTGTGGTCTTTTGTGTTTATCGGCTGCCTCTTAAGATGCAGGGAGGTGGCCCAGGCTTGGAACCCCCAGCCATGCAATGTGGTTGTTGTTGTTAGGTGCGGTCGAGTCAGTCTCTGACTCATAGCAACCCTGCGTACAACAGGCGAAACACTATTGTCAGTGCTTCTCTGCTGTTCATAGGGTTTTCAATGGTGGATTGATTTTGGGGAGTGGGCTGCCGGAGCTAGAATTAAATATTTGTGATTTTTCCCTTCCTCAGTCACAGGTGTTAGAATTATTTTCCTGTGTGCTGCTTTGGAAACAGACACAGAGAGGGACCAACTGCCCCGTCTGCACAGCTGGAAAGGGGCAGAGCCTTCATTTGATCCAGGGCCTGGAAGTGGGCCTGGAAGTGTCTGGTCAACTCCAGAACCCCTTCTGTGGCAGCATCTGGCTCTCCGTTTATCTCCGTGGCATTTGGAATTATGGTGGTGGATGCTCTTGGCACACCGGCTGCCACATATTCTCACCAGGAGCAGCAGCGAGGAGGCTCAGGGGAAGCGGCCACATCCCGTCCTGGGACCGGCTGTCCTCAGTCTCTGCTCTGGGCGCCCTTGGCCTCTCCTCAACCTTCGGCCTGTTTATCCGCAAGGAGGCAGGTGAAAGGCCAGCCCAGAATGCTCCAGGTGTGGCTAACATCTGCCCTTGGAGCCGTCCATCCCACCTGAGTGTTTGGAATTAAACTGACTCTAATTAATGAGGCAAATATTTACCCTCAATCTGCCGTCAGAGAACACACAGCCTGATTTTTTCAGATAAATAACACGGATGCCAAGGCCCCTGCCAGCAAAACGGGCGAGCTGACCGACTCCAGATGGATTTCAAGGAACTGGAGGCTGGAGGGTGTTCGCAGAAGGCCCCTCTCGGTGAACACCCTCGTGGGGTTTTCTCCCTGAAAGCCCATAGGGCTGGTCTGCGGGTCCTGAAATCTCGGCCTCCATCTGGAGCCCATGAGAAGGATGAGCTCCCCAGGTGTTTACTTTGTTGTTGTTGTTGTTAGGTGCCCTCGATTCGGTATCTGACTCATAGTGACCCTGTGTATAACAGGGGAAACACTATTGTCAGTGCTTCTCTGCTGCTCATAGGGTTTTCAATGGCAGATTGATTTTTGGGAGTGGATTGCCGGGTCCTTCTCCCAAGTCTACAGTATCTGGTGTTCCCAGGTGGTCTCCCATCCAAGGACTAACCAGGCCTGACCCTGCTTAGCTTCTGAGATCTGACAGGATCGGATGCCACAGGGCTACAGCTGCAGGCAGTGTTTACTTTAGAAATGAGACAATCCGGCAGGTGGGCTGCTGGCAGCCTGCGGACCTGCTGCTCAGAACAAAGGCTTTGGGGAGAGCTCGGCCCACGCAAACGCTAACCCCTGCCAATGACCGGAGGCCTGGGCCTCGAGTCCCGCCATGGAGAGGCCTGACCAGCCAGCCCCTCCACAGAACTGGAAGGCAACGCTCCCAGTCACTCGGTGCTTTGGTACAAGGGAGCAGAGTTTGTCCCCAGTGCCACCTGGCCCTCTTCTTTAATGTGGGTTCGGGCTGAGACGGTTCCCAGCGAAAGAAAATGCAGGGTCACGCTGCCCTTGGGGACGTGGGGACCCAGAGGCTCTGGCTCCTCTCGGGAGGCCGTTAGCCCCAGTGGCTCCCCTAGCGCCCCTCTGGGGAGTCTTCCTGACCCCATTCAGCCACAGCACACACGTGCCCCCGGCTCCAGGGCAGCCGCCCACAAAGCCCCGTCTCCGGAGCCCGGATGAGGGAAGCTGAGAAGCCAGGCCAGCTCCGCCTCAGGCGTCTCCCGAGGTGACATTGTGCCCACGGGCTCAGGGCGCACAGAGCCACGGCGCTGCTGTCATCTCTCGGGACAGCCCTGGGAGAGGCAGGCTGGCTTCCTTTGTCCTTTGGAAACAGAGGGGGTGAGCCGGTGTCCCCAGGCTACCCTGGCAGGCTGGGTATTGGTGCCGCCACGAGGACACGTTTGCCTGGAAATCTCGGCTGCGGAGAATCAGCCCACATTCTGCGCTCAGACCCCAGGGCCACACGTGGATGGTGGGCCACCTGGTGGCCTCGGCCAGCTATCAGGGCTGGGCGGATGTGGTGCATCCCCCTCGGGAAGGTCCCCAGCTGTTCCCATTCAGCCCATGGCTTGCTGGGCGCTCATCGTGGTCAAGCTTCGTGGCTCAGAACCCTGCGGATGGTTTGCAGGTTGACTGCCGGTGGCTTCCGTGGTCTTTGGTCATAGAGGCTGGCACTGCTTCAGGGCCGAGTGCCACCGTCCAGCTGCCGATGGGCTCTCGGGTCTTGGCTCGCGGAGGGTCTCCTGCACCAGGCCGCTGGACGTGCTGGGTAAGGCCCGTCAGGCTCTGTCATCGCCGGGCCCGGCTCGTCTCTCCACCTCCACCTACAGGGTGCAAGGCCAGCTTGGCGAGTCGGGTGGCTGCTGCCCTTTCCCACAAGGCACATCCCCCGTGCTTGGGGGGCAGAGGAGAGTGGGGGTGCAATCGGACCACTGGGCACCTGCCCGGACACCTGCCTGGCCTGTGTCCTTCCCCAGGGGACCCTGAGCACGTTTGCACGCCAAGGTGCGTCTTTCTCGCTGTATCCTGGGGGGCAGTGAGCCGAGCGCCCCTCTCTCTCCTGGGGAGGAGCCTTTGACGTGACCCCAGGGACACGTTGCACACCGGGCCTGGGGTGGCCACAGTGCGGGCCCTGGAGCTGCCTTCCCGCTGCTGACCCATACCCAGGAGTGCACGTGGAGCTGGCCGGGGCCACCGTGGGCAACGCCGCAGCTGGAACTTTGATGGCAGGTGGCCATGGTCTCCCGTAGGCGGAGCCTGGGGTGGAGGTGTCACGGGCTGGCCCCCGCTCCAGGCGTCTCTCCCAGTGTCCTCACGTGGCCATCCTCTGCACTGCTGTGCCCGCATCTCTTCAGCCAGATGGATTCGGGCCGCCTCAGTGACCCCATTTTACTCGATGCAGTCATACGCCGACATGTGGGGCGAGGACATCAGCAGATGCATTTACGGGGCACAGTTCGGCCGTAACAGGGCTTAATGAAAGGGCCATTTACGTGGCCCGGGTTTAGGGACATCAACTGTGTGTCTGAGCCCAGTGGACGTGGTGTATGTGGCCAGGCCTTGCCCCCTGGGCAGGGGCAGAGCTGGAGCCCTACTGGGGCCTGCGCAGCACAGCGTGGGAGCCTTCCCCCCAGATGAATGTAGTGTAATAAAACGAAACAAAATAAAACCACGAGAAGTGGGTCACCTGCCACTTTCCTTCCAGTCAAGAGATTTGAGACCAAGTGGGGAAATTGCAGTCCCCGCCCTCTGACAGGCCAGGGCTCGGGTGACAGCTCTGGTCCTGAGACTCGGGGACTGTCCTGCGGCAGTGTGTCCAGGACAGTGCCAACTGCAGAGCCACTGTCCCCAGCGGCTTTCAGAGGACGAAACTCCAAAAAGACGCTTCTGCACGTGTCCCAGGGTCAGATGAGGGGCTATCCCTGCGGGGCCCCCTCCCCCTGAATGTCTGCGTTAGAAGGGGCCCAGGAGGCCTGGGGGCCTGGGGGCGGAGGGCCAGCCCTCTACGGCTCACTCAGCAGCCCAGATTGGAGTCCAGCTGCCCTGCCCTGCTTCTTGGGCCATTAGAGCCGTGGTTCTTAGTGGACCCCATGGGAAGCTGCCCTTTGGGGTCTCTCGGGAGGGTGGGGTGGGTATTTATCTTTTAGAGGAGTTTCTGACACCTAAGCCCCCTTCCCATTTTGGGGACTCTGCCCTGGGTGTCACATGGCTGGGTCTGGGCCCACTCTGTGGAAGGGGGAGGGGAGCCCATGGCTCCTTCTTCCTGGCGACTGGCGATGGCCAGTGACCCAGGCTTGGCCAATCAGACGCCCCCAAGAGGGGCTGGCGACTAGGTGGCAGGCTGTGTTCTCCAACACCGTCTGCTGTCCGGTGGCCGAGGCAGTCGCGCTGGGGTCGGGTATGTGCCCTTGGCCTCCCACCTGGCCTTCTGTCTCTTTCCCAGAGGGGTAACTGGGACCGGTTTCTGTTGCTGGCAGCCAGGAATCCTGAGCCGTGGGAGGCAGAGCCGAGACCATGTGCAGAAGGGCCCTCAGAAGGGGCGCAGGGCTCCACTTCAGCCACAGCTGGACCTGCCCCAGGTCCAGGAGTCAGGGCCAAGAGTACACGGCTTCCCTGGCTAAGAATCTGCCCACTTGCCTCGGACCAGCTCCGCCATCTTGGGCCAGTGCTTTTCTTTTTTATGCCTCGGTTTCCTCATCTGGAAAATGAGGATCCATTACAGTGCCTGCCCCAAGGTTGTCATGGAGGCAGGTGACCAAGACTCGGGACAGCCAGCGTCCTGCTCCCAGTTATGGCCAAATATTATTTTCACTGTAGTCCTTTTTTTTTTTTTTTTTAAATAATTGAAAATATTTTGGGAGCTACCTCACAACTCTTTTAGGACTCGACAGCATCTAAAAACATCCGATAAAGTAGAAAACGTGCCGGGACTTCTTACTGCACTGGGAAGAGCAACCGCCTAGAGGCGCTGGGTGGGGGCTGAGAAGCATCTTAGCTGTTAATGGAGTCTGTTGGTCTGGCAGGAGCGTTTCAGAGGGCAGCTGACTTCAGCTCCATGTTTATGGAGCACCACGGGCTGCCCTGGCCTGGGCCTCAGCTCTGACAATGCAGTGGGATTTGGAAGTCTCTGCTGGGACTTGCCTGGCATATGTGAGGCCATGGGTTCAAACCCCAGGACTGAAAAAAGATGTCTGTGGGGCTGGGGATGAGGTGCAGTGGTAGAGCGCTTGCCTAGGGTGCACAAGGCCCTGGGTTCCATCCCCCGAAGGAGGGAGACAGTTTCTGCTGTTAGGGAAATTGCATTCTTATTGGGGAGAAAGAGAGTAAATATTATTGTGCTGGATACCAAGGAAACTGAGGGTGTCACCGAGGACAGGATATTCCTGTAGGGCTGAGGGCAGCAGGAAGTCCTGTAGGGATGTGAGGAAGCAACCATGGAACAGCCGTGCAAAGGCCCTGAGGTCAGCTGGCTGCCAATTGATGACTTGCACAAGCCGGGTGGGGAAGTTGTTGAAGGGGAAGGACTCAGATCCTCCCGGGCAGATGAATCATACTTCCGGGCACAACCCCAGATTCGTGTTGATACGACGCATTTACACAGAAATGTCTTATCAAAATCTGAAATACAGCACCGCCACAAAAGAAATCTAGTTTGTCGTGAATTGTTTAACAGCTCCAGGAAAGTGACACATATGACATGAATCATGGCACGTCACCGTCGCCAAAGAGAAAAAAGTGCACACCCCAGGTGCGCACATGCAGCCTCCATGGGAATCGAGGGGGTTCCATGGCCAGGCAGCAGCCAAGGCTGAGTTCGTGCCGGCCACCTGTGCATCTGGGCCCGAAGCTGCCCAGGAAACTGGCCAGCATGGAGAAGGGGCATCCAGATGCCTGTGTGCCCACTGCGGAAAAGCCCTGGCGCGCCCAGCTCAGCGAGGGCACCGCGGACGGAGAAGAAGCCAGCATGGGCCAGCACAGCCCGTGGCTCACACAGCCCAGTGAGGCAGCTCTGCAGGACCTGCTTTCCTGCAGCGGGTGTGTCTGTGTGGACGGATGGGGTATACAGCCCCTTTTCCAGAGCCTTGAGAGAGAAATTAGAGGCTGGGCAGCCTGGCTACCACCATCAGGCACCCAAGAGAATTGGCTGCTGGTCACGGCCTCCCCGGCCTGGCCCCAGGGTCAGCGTGGGCTTTGAGCCCCAAGCTCCAGGCTCCTCCTGGAACCCAAATCTGTGCTGTGGGAACCAAGCCGGAGAGGCAGCCAGGGAGGACAGGCTGCAGATCTTCAAAAGAGATAGGGAAGCCAGGTGCAGTGGCGCACGCCTGTCATCCCAGCAGCTAGGGAGGCGGAGACAGGAGGATCACAAGTTCAAGACCAGGGGCAGTTTGCGTAACTTAGCGAGACCCTGTCTCAAAAAGTAAAAAAAATGGGCTGGGGGTGCAGCTCAGTGGTCAAGCACTGGCAGAGCATGCAGGTGAGAGGCCCTGGGTTCAACCCCCAGTACCATACACACACAAAAAAAAAAAGAGAGAGAGAGAGAGAGAGAGAGAGAGAGAGAGAGAGAAGACGAGGAAGAGAAAGAAAAGAAAAAGAAAAGAGAAAAGAATACGCGGTCCCTTTGTACAAATTCAGTCTGTCTAAGTACTGACAACATTCAGTCACTCAACACATGCCCGGGCTCCACGCCGGGCATGCTTCCTGGCCCCCTGGATTCGCAGTGCACAGAGTGCATACACACCCCCACTCTACCCCAGTACAGTCAGACCTAGAAAGTTCTCTGAGGCTGGTGGTGTAGGCCAGGGTATAGGGCTCAGCACCAGGGGGCCAGCCAGCCCATCTCATAGATGCAGAAAGCGAGGCTCAGAGAGAGGAAGTGGAGCCCAGGCCTCTGGCTAGTCAGGGCCTGTAGCACAGAGCCTTGCTTTCCCCTCAGCCCGGAGCCACAGCCTGGCAGGTTTCAGGATTCATCTTTCGCCTTCTTCATACCACGGCATCCTCCAGATTTTAGCCGACAGGTGACTGTCTCCTGCTACTAGATGTGGCCACGGGACAAAGCTCAGGCCACTGGGAATATGCAAAACTGTGGGGGAAAAGGCCTTGAGGGGGGCTCTGCGGAAGGGTGCTTGTCTCGCATGAAGAAGGCTTTGGGGGTGATCCCCAGCACCAGGTTCTGCAAAACCAAACCAAAACAAAACAAAACAAAGTACATGGGCAGGGAGGAAGAAGGCCCCTATTTGCCCTTTTATTTTCTGCTGGCTGGGATGCAGATGAAATGGCTTGGGCCCAGGCAGCCATCTTGGGCCATAAGATGAATACTGTGCTCAGCAAAGCAGAGCAGTCTGTGAAGAGCCCTGGGCCTCTGATGATGTCAGAAAGCTCCCTGCCAACCCTGGAATCCTACCTACAGTGCTGGCCCTGGGCTTCTTCCATATGTGAGAAAACAACTTCCACCTTTTTAAAGATGGTGAGTCGACAGTGGCCTTCCTGGGTCTCCTCTCCCTGTGCCGCCCCAGCGTCCTGGTGGAGATGCCCCAGAGGCCCCAGGGAAGAGGTGACCTGCCCACGTTCACAGGGCTCCTTCAGAGCCACATGGGAAAGTTGCTGGCATGGCCCCTGCCACGGGTGCCAGCAGCCCCGGGGCCACCTAGGTTTCCCAACAGGGCAGTTGCAGGCGGCAGAGCCATCGGGGATACTGGGCCAGTGGCCAGCCCCGCGCCTCCTCCCCACAGCCAGGCCCAGGGTCGATGCCTGGCCCTGTTGGGTCCACGGCTTCCCTCGGGTCCCCTTCCTTCTCCTTCCTGCCCAGCCTGGGGTGGGGATTGGCCTCCAGCCTCTGAGGATCCCGCCCCGCACGCGATTGTCTCTGACCGGCAGGGCATACTCCCCGCCGCCCCCCGCCCCTGACTGACATAGTTCATCAGGCCACCCTGATGCCCCCCACCCCCACCCCCGGGGCTCACACGGTCCCACAATGCCTCTCTGTCCTGACTCCACTGCGGCATTTCACAGCCTCCCCGCTTGGCACAGACGGGCACTCTTTCCCGGTGGGTTGGGGCTTAGTTCCTCCACTGAAGGGGGAGAGGAGGCAGCCGCCAGAGGCCGCCTTTCCCAGCTCCACCAGGCGGCGCGGCTCTCTGCACCGTCCTCACAAGAGCCCTCTGCCCATTCAGCAGACCAGGAGGAGCCCAGAGACGCCCAGCACCCAGGGCTGGTCCTGACTCAGAGCAGACCCTGTGCCTTTCCTGGAGTGGAGACCAGTACCATTGCCCCCAAAGGGAAACGCTAGGCACAGCTTATCACGGCCAGCTAGGCACCTCACCCCTTGTCAGAGACCCTCTCTGTGGCTCCCGCACCCCTGGCCACCCTTGACTATTCAACATCCTGAAACAGAGCCCATTCCCATTCCGCGCAGAGTCATCATGGAAGGTGGAGGCTAAGCTTAGTCGTACTAGAGTGTGATTGACTGATACACATCTAACTGCTCCCTTTGGAGATGACACCACTAGAGTCAAGGGCCCTGAGAAGGTGGAGTGGCAGAGGAACGAAGACCGAAGGACATGACTTCCAGCACATGACCAGGGCCCTGCGGGGGGGGGACCTTGAGTCATAGCCCATAGGTGTCAGGACCAGGTACAAAGTCCATGGGCTGTGTGGTTGCCAGAGGAGTACCTGTCCCTTCCTCTGCAGCCTTGGGAAGAAGCCCCGCCCTAGATGAGACGTCCCAGGAGAGGTGGGGCTGGGCCCAGCTCCAACTCCCCAGAGCCCCAGGTGCTCCAGGCATGAATGACTCAAACTGCCGGGGTGGAAGGTGGGGGGGAGTATTTGCTCTTAGAGACTTAGCATTTCCCAGAATTCTTGGAACAGAGCTATAAGCCTCCCCACCCCCCCACCTGTGGGACTCTGTCAGCAAACACCAGAGCCACGCCACAGGGACCGTGCCCCAGCATGGCCACCGGGAAGGCCACGGAGGAGGAAGTACTGTTTAGGGATCTCAGAAACGTGGCCCATTAGGACGACAGGAGGGCTGTGTCCTGAGCCCCTCATGCGCCACCCGTGTCCCCGCTCCGTCATAACGCTGCCACGGACAACAAAGCCCAGTAACATCGGGTCCATTTCCAGCTCCTTCGCGGGGCTCCGTTCCCGTGTCTGCCTTTGGAGCTGGCTTCCGAAAGCAGTCCAGGGGCTGGGGAGACGCTCGGCACTGGGCGTGGATCTTTGGGAGTCACTGCCCCTTGATGCTGGCCTCGCCTGAGTGGGGCCACCAAAAACTCGTCCCTCCCTAGGTGCCGGCTGGTGCTCTGGGGGCCCCACCACTGGCCCGGGTGCCGGTCAGTCTCATCTGTCTCCTGTCTGCCCCCCACGTTCCTTCCCTGAGCACTGCTTCCCTGCACCCAGAGGGAAGGATGGGCTGGGACTCGGGCGCGGGTCCCGGGCCTGGGGGCCTAGGACTCAATCAGAGGACCTGGCTCTAGAGACGTCCCCAGCCGGGGCCTCTGAGAACAGCCTCCAGGGTCATGAGAGACCCACGTGACACGTGGCTGGGTCCTCTGTTCATCCTGGGGGAGCTGAGCTCTGGGGAGGGCAGTGGGGGGTGCAAGGTCACACCCGGGAGCCAGCCCAGCGCTGGGACGGGCCACCTATGGACGCCCTACTTCCCTTGTGGAGGCTCCGGCGAGGTACCCTGGGGGCGGCTCAGGCTGTGGGCCAGCTGTGTGCTCCGTGGCCACAGACTTCATCTCTCTAGGCCTCAGCTTTGCTCCTGTGTACAATGGGCTCATAGCAGGCTTTGTGCCCAGAGCCGTTGACCTTCACCCCACTTGCTCACCCAGGGTCCCCTGTGTAGCCCCATTTCCTGGTGACTAAGTTAAGGTCCAGAGAGGTGAGGCCGTCTGCTTCAGGTGGCCCAGCCTGTAGAGGAGGGGGTCAGGTGACCACGGGGGCAGTGGGTGTCCCCAAAGCCTTGAGTTACCCCAACATCGGGACCAACCTCGAGGGACCCCTTGAGACCCGCAGCATCGCGGCCTGAAGGCCCAGTGAACGCCTGGCAGGGCGGCGAGGCCAGGGCCCGCTGTGCCTCAGGTCCCTGGGCCACGGCTGGGTGCCACGACAGAGGGCGGAGGCCGAGGGTGCGGCTAAGCAGGCTGCCAGGTAAAGACTCCTCACCAGAAGGCAGCAGGCAGCCTGAGCGGCCACAGCACCAGGGACAGAACCTCATGTGCCCTCACAGCCTCAGGAGGCCACGTGCCTGGAGCGCCTGCGCTAACACAGGGGCCACCCCGCCCTCGCCCACCCACCCAGGCACCTCTCAGCCGCTCCTGGGTCCTCCTCACCCTCTGCCAGGTCTCCAGGGGGTGCCTGGCGTCTGCCTGGGCTGGGCCCTGCAGCAAGCCACGTTCCCCTTGTCCCCGAGGCCACCCTGAGATGCCACCCAGTGCTTACTGGTCAGCAGGGGGTCCGGCGCTGCCTCCTGCATCAGACGCGTCTCCTCCACTGGCTCCCTGTCCTCTGCCAGACTGGCCTCCCTTGTGCCAGCCCCCGGGGTCTCCTCCTCCCTGGGGACAGGCAACAGGGCCAGGGTCCCCTCTGCCGGCACTGCCATTCCCGGTGGCTGGGCTCTCAGGCAGGTGGCGAAGGCCACTTCCAGGACGGGAAGAGTTTGCAAAATGAGTCCCGTGGGCAAGTGGGCCGAGGAGCAGGCGTCCCCCGAGGGTTAATCATTACTGCGGGGACCTCTCCTGCCCCCGCCCCGCCTGCCCCAGGCGGGCCAGCACCCCGGGATCCTCCCAGCTCTGTCCCTATGGCTTTAGCCCGGAAGAGCCGGGGTGGCAGAGGCACAGCAGCCCCCCTTTGTGGCCCCGACTGACCTCTGCTGGGGACGGTCCACTCAGGTGGCTGCCACCTTCGCTGCGTGTGCCTCCGCTCCCCACACCGTGCCGGGGGCTCCATGTCCACCTCCTGGATGCTCTCGCCAAGCCACCAGCTGTGGCCTGCGCGTGCCCATTTCACAGGCGAGGGCGGCAGGGCCCAGAAAGGGGCTGCCTGGCAGCAGGGCTGGCCAGGCGTGGAAGGGAGAGGAGCGGGAGAGTCAGGTCTCCTCCACGTGTCTCCATTTCCTCAGCTGAAGCAGGAAGGTCCACTACCTGCTTTAAGAGCCATGTTGTTGTTGTTGTTGTTGTTGTTGTTGTTAGGTGCCATCGAGTCGGGTCCAACTCATTGCAACCCTATGCACAACAGAACAAAACACTCCCCAATTCTGTGCCAGGCACTTGATCCTTTTTACGTTTAAGCCCATCGTTGCAGCCACTATGTCAATCCATCTAGTTGAAGGTCTCCCTTTTCCTCGTCGACCTGCCCCTCTCCCAAATGTGACATCTTTCTTCAGGGATCAGTCCCTCCCGACACTTCCTCTAGGACAGATCTGTTCTTCTTGCAGTCTGTGGTATATTAAATATTCGTCTCCAGCACCGTAATTCAAAAGCATCAATTCTTCTCCTGTCTCCCTTACTCGACGTCCAGCTTTCACAGCCATATGATGTGACTGAAAATACCATGGCATGAGTCAGGCGCACCTTCTTCTTTAATGTGACATCTTTACTTTTCAGCAAGTGTTTCAAATCCTTTTCACCTTCAGCAGGCAAAGTTGTGTCATCTGCATAACTCAGATTGTTCATGAGTCTTCCTCCAATCCTGATGCCACGTTCTTCTTCATAAAATCCACATTCTCAGATTATTTGCTCAGCACAGAGATTGAAAATGTATGGGGAAAGGATACAGCACTGACACACATCTTTCCTGACTTTAAAACAGGCAGTGTTTCCTTGTTCTGTATGAACGACTGCCTCCTGGTCCCTGTACAGACTCCTCATGAGTACGATGAAGTGCTCTGGGATTCCCATTCCTCACAATGTTACCCAAAACTTGTTGTGATCCACACAGTCAAATGCCTTTGCATAATCAATAAAGCATAGACATCTTTCTGTATTCTCTGTTTTCGCCTAGTATCCACCTGACATCAGCAAGGATGCCCCTGGTTCCATGCCCTCTGCTGAATCTGGCTTGATTTTCTGGCAGTTCTCTATATAACTGCTGTAGTCACTTTTGAATGACCTTTAGCAAAATTTTACTTGTGTGTGATATTAATGATATTGTTCAATAATTTCCACATTCAGTTGAATCCCTTTTCTTGGGAATAGGCACAAATATGGATCTCTTCCAGTCAGTTGGCCAGGTAGCAGTCCTCAAAATCTCTTGGCATAAACAAGTGAGCACCTGCAGTGTTGCATCTGTCTGTTGAAACATCTCTATTGGTGTTCCATCAATTCTTGAGATTTGTGTTTCGCCAACTCCTTCCAGGCAGCTTCCACTTCTTCCTTCGATACCGTTGGTTCCTGATCATATGCAACCTCTTGAAATTGTTGGTCATCCACCAATTCTTCTTGGTATAAGGACTCTGTGTTTTCCTTCCATCTTCTTTTGATGTTCCTGTATTGCTTACTATTTTCCCTACAGAATCCTTCACTATTGCCACACGAGGCTTGAATTTTTCTTCCATTCCTTACGCTTGAGGAAAACAGAGGGTTAAGTGAGGTAACAGGTACTATGCTGAGGATGGGCAGGGGCATGCAGTAGCTGCTCAATACCTGCTGGCCGTGACCCTGGGCCGAAGGTCCCTGCCTGAGGGGGTGTGCTGAGGTGTTGGCACATGGTCAGGTTTGGGCAAATATTTGTTGATGATCGATTATGCCAAGGACATGGCCAAGGTCACAGAGCCTGGACAGGGCTGTGACGGGGGGCGGGGGGGGAGCTGACTCCCAATGATGCTCCTTTGAGGTGTCACTCCACTGGGAGGGGCACATGCAGTGCAGGGATCAGACCCCCTTGGCCCCGGACACCGCTCTTCCTGATGCTCTGCCCTCAGTGCAGTCAGGGGTGGCAGGGCTTGGCCCTGGCGATGGTGGCTTCTGTCCTGTGGAGAGGAGCGAGGAGCGGGAGGGGTGAGTGGGGGCATCACCTCAGGGCAGGGCGAGCAGGGAGAGAGTGCGGGGATCTGCTGCTGGCCTCCACCGAGGTCACCCCCAGGCGGGAGGAACTGACTCTACCTGGTGACCCTGCCACTGCACCCCTCCCCACAGGAGACTAGAGGGAGTCAGTGAAGCCCAGTGGCTAAGAGGGACGCCACGCTGTTCACTCGCTCCCTGAGCGTTTCCCAAGCCCCTGTGAAGCTCCCAAGACAGCAGAGACGGCAGGAGATGCAATCTCCAAGGGTCTCCTGGGGAGGGAGGCAGGCGGGGAGGGACCCCTGCCGCAGATGAGGAGGGGCCGTCCCACGCTCCCCCCAGGACTTGCTGATCGCGCTCTACGCACACTGCTTGGGACAGCTGGGCCCCTGGCGCCCATCAGGTGGGGATTTCCTCAGACAGAGGGTGGGTGAGCCCCCGGTCAGCGCCAGAGCCAGCGCGCCGAAACTCTGTTTAGCCTCTAAAGCCTCCTAATGAGTTTTAAATGTTTACACTTGTCTTATTACGAATACCGATGCCCAGAGCTGGGCTCGGCTGACAGCGTCTCACGTTGTTTAAACACCGTCGGGTCAGGAAGGGGCCTGGGGCCACAGCGGGAATCGAGCGTGCAGAAGGCAGGTGGCAATCCATCCTCGGGGACAGGACACCTCACCAGTGGGGGTGCGGCTGCCCCTGGTGTCGCTCACGCCCCGGAGGAGGACGTTCAGGGCTCTCCCGCATTGAAATCCCGAGTGCTTCTCTCCCTCAAGGGACCCAACCTCTGGGGCCGATTCCAGGCCCCCTCTCAGGACTGTTTGTGGCTTTAAAACTGACCATCGGCTGTTTCTGTGATCGGCTGAGCTTGGCTCCAGAAGGGTTATTGGCAGGGGGCTGGAGACAGCGGGCACGGAGCTGGTCCTGATGCCCGAGAGTGCCTGGCTTCGCCGAGGCTGTAAACAGTGAGATGTAATATTGCCTTATTTGGTCACACAGCCAAGTCAGCACTCTTGAGGTCTCTTTGCCTTTGACTTTGTGAGAAACAATTAATTCCACCAGGCTGCGGGAGGCAGGCACGGCCTCGGCGAACTGCCCGGGTAGAGGGAGCCTCTCGGCTCTGCGCCAGCTGGAGTTTTGTGCAGGTTTCACATGTGCGCCGTGGGAGCTGCCTGGGGGTGGGCAACGTCCCCGAATCCCTAGGTGTCACAGAGCCTGTGTGTTCTTTTGCAGGTGCACGGGAGGGTACAGGACTTGCAAAGCACCAGGGATTGACTTGTGCAGAACAGGGCTCAGGCACATCGGGGCCCCTGGGATCCCTCGGCATCGGTGGTGCGCACACAGCCCGGACAGGGAGGCAGTGGCTCTGCCCGGCTGCCCATCCTGGACACTGGAGTGGGCGGGGCTTCCGTGGGGAGACCACTAGACCTGATGGCTGGGCCGGAGCAGCCGCTGTAGACTTGAATGGGCTTTGGGCATGGGGGCCTCGCAGCACAGAAATACAAGACAACAGGGTCGTTGAAACTGGGGCCATCATTCTCACCCATCTACCTCAGGCCCTTTACATGGAAAATAAACTTCCATTTTGCATGATACAGTGTGAATGAACTTTTCAGAGCCCAACAGAAGGCTGGGATTTAGCTCAGTTGGTAGAGCACTGCGCTGCAGTCTCTGAGGTCCTGAGTTCAATTCTCAGCACTGTAAAAATGGGAGAAGGGCCTGGCAATCCACTCCCAAGGCAATCCCGACACAGTCAGCCATTGAAAACTCTTTGAGGGTTGCTATGAGTTGGATACTGACTCGACTGCACCTAACAACAACAGACCGCAACGGAAGCGGGCTAACAATCCCAGGCCCGGGTCAGGGTGAAGGTCAGGGCCGTTGGCCCTCGCTGGCTGGCTCTTCCCTGTGAAATGGGTCCACCTTTAATTCTTACACAGAGTCCCTCCTCCCACCCAGTGCGTTGGCTCGCTGTGCCCCTCCTCCCCGCCTGGCACTGGGCCTCTTCCAGGATGGGGGTCTGGGGGCTCTTGGGAGCGCGTGGACCTTGGCTCTTACTCGGCCGGACTGAGCCGCACCCTGTCACGGCCACATCCGCTCCCGGAGGAACTGCTCACCGCCTGCCACATACCTGGTCACTGTTGTCGACTGTCCCCTCCCTCCCACGGGCGCACTCCAGCTGGGTGCTCTGGGCTCCCTCCTGCCCCGGGTCTGCCCCGGGACCCTTGGTTGTTCCTCCTGGGCAGCTCATGGAGCCCGGGCTCGGCTGTGCCGGGCCAGGAGCTGGGGCAAGGGGCAGGGGAGCTCACTGCCTCGGTAGCCCTTCCCCTGGCACGGTGGCCCCCGGCTTGAGTGACCAGGAAGGCGCCGGTTAATGAGCTGGACTTGTGACGAGCCCAGTGAAGAACCCCGGGGACCGCGGGGGTGGCGATGTGAAGGGGGCCAGCACAGCGGTGGTGGTGGGAGGGGAGGGGTCAGGGCAGGCTGGGTGACCGGTCGCGCGTTTGCCAGGCTGTGTGGTGTTAGCACCGAGAGTTGGGCGTCTCGGGGCCCCTTAGTCCCGGGTAGGCTGGGGAAGGGGTGGTCTCCGCGAGGCCAGCTTCCCACGTGTCCATTCCTGGGGCTGCTGACAATAACTGACCAGGCAGCCTGGGCAACAGAAACAGCTTCCTGTAGAGCAGAAGTTCAAGGTCAGCGTGTCCACAGAGTCTGTTCCCTCAGGGGTCTCTGTCCAGCTCCCGGGACCGGGGGACCCCTCGGCTTTCCTGGGATTGGGGCTTGGACCTCTGCCTCTGTCAGCTGTGACCTCCCTTCAGGGTCTCTCCGGGTCTTCTCCTTCTCTGTCTCTTCTAAGGACACTCCCCATTGGATGCGGGGCCCACCCTAATCCTAGACACTCTTATCTTGAGATCCTTAACTTAGCTACATTTGCAAACATCCCATTTCCAAATAAGGTCAGACTTGAGTCTAAGGGGTTAGGGTTTGAACATGTCTATTGGGGTCCTCTAGTCAACCTAGGGAATGAAGCAGATTTGAGGACTGGGAGAACAAACATGATATCACTAGGTGAGGAAGCAATGAGGAATTCCAGGTAGAAGAAATAGCAGGTGCAAAGGTCCTGTGGTTGGAAGGAGACTGACCCCCTTAAAGATCCAAAAGAAATCCAGTTGAGTTGGAGAAGGAAGGAGCAGAGGCTACCCCAGGCCATGGTGTGGAGTCCAACCTGCCATCGGGAGAGGCAGCCCTGAGGGAACCATAAGCAAGTGGTCACTGGGCTGCTTTCCTGGGGCCGCCCTCGCTGCTCCAATGGCCAAGCCTTGATCACAGCCCCAGAATCCCCACCTGCTGGCCCTTGTGGGGAAGGCCAGGTGAGCAGACATAGCTGCCTGGGCCACCTGTTCCTCATTCTGGCACAGAAAGCAGGACCCGGGCCTTGTGGAGGGTCAGCCTCGCAGCGGGGAGGGACCTGGCAGAGTCACCCACAGCCAGTGACTCCCAGCTCTGGCCCTTCCTCCAGGGCAGGAGGCGCGCTCCCCTTCTGGGGCCCGACCCCCCTGTGCCACCTGAGCCCGTGTGGCCTCCCTGGTCTGTCCCCTCTGCGGTGACATGGGTGGAGGGCTGGGGATGCTCCTGCGACAAAGCCCAGGAAACCTGAGGGCCTGTGAGGGGCCTGGCGGCCTCGGTCGCACCTGAGGAAGGGGTGAGGGGCCTGGGGAAGACGAAGAGAGCCGAGGGGGCGCGGCACGGCCACCGCCTTGCCCTTTTGCCAATCTCGTCTTTGTGTTCCGTGCCCATCTGGCTGGAGCGAAACTGGCAGCCGGGATCGCGGGCCTCGGGTCTGGGCCGGGCCAGGGCCCGGAGGAGCCGTAGCCACATCTGGGCCCGGCCGAGGGCCGCTCTCCCTCCCCATGGCCGACCGCCTCACCCACCAGGCAGGCTGGTTCTCGGGGAAGTGAGGACGGCAGTTTCCAGAAACGTCTCTTTGGAAACTTTGAGAAATTGCAGTCTTTCGGCAGTAAGTGTTGGGGTTGGCGCGGCGCAGCCATCTGAGCTGGGAGCCGTTCCTGACCCACAACCCCTCCCGATAACTAAGAAGAGCGGATTTCAGCTCCCATTAAACTTTAACCCCACTTATCGGCTCCCTCCGAGCCCAGGTCATTTTTGAGTCCAGGGCGACCGTGCTGGGATCGGCAGGGCTTGGCGGGCTGCCCGCGAGCCGCTCTTGTTTGGGCCCAGCGACAGGATCACAGGATTGTAACTGTCCTGCACTGAGACCCGAGGAGGATTGAGGGTGGGGGCTTCTCTCTCCCAGCCCTGGCCCCAGCCCTGCATTCTGGGCTGGGTTCCTCGGCAATGCATGGCGGCCTTATTTGGGGTTATCGAGCTCCTGGGAGTTTATACACGTTCAACCTTTGTTTAAGCTCCACATCCGAACCTGGGTCTCTGTGATGGGCGGTGGCCGTCTCCTGGGAGGCTGACCTTGTGATAGATGGCGCTCTGGGTGGCCCAGGCAAAACACACCACGTCTCTGATCGTCTCCTGCCTGCACAGCAGTGGGGCTGACAGCCACAGTGAGGAGGAGAAGAGATGATGGGCTGGGGTCCGGGTGGAGGGAAGGCCTGGGGGCCGAGGCTGGAGGTGGCAGGTGGAGAATAAAGAGAGCCAGGGTGAGCCAGGCACGGTGGCGCAAGCCTGTAATCCGAGCAGTTGGGAAGGCGGAGGCAGGATCGCAAGTTCGAGACCAGAGGCAATCTGCGTAATTTAGCGAGACCCTGTCTCAAAAAGTAAAAAAAATGGGCTGAGGGTGCAGCTCAGTGGTCCAGCACTTGCAGAGCATGCAGGCGCAAAGCCCTGGGTTCAACCCCCACTACGACAAAAATAAATAAATAAATAAATAAATAAATAAATAAATAATAAAGAGAGAGAGAGCCAGGGCTTGCCAAGTGCTCAGGGTGGGCCCCAAGGTAACCTGACACTTCAGCTGCTCACTTAGCCTTCCTAGAGGCCCTGGGCAGCCTGTGAAGAAAGCAAGGCTCAGAGAGGTTGAGTAACTTGCCTGAGGGCACACAGCCTGAGAGTGTGGGGCCAGGGCTCCAGCCCAGCTCAGTGGCAGTACAGCTGGTCTCCCATGTCTCCTTGCCTTCCCTGCCGACTCCTGGGTGCCTTTGCCTCATTGAGGACAGCTTCCTTGCAACTGGACAAGCCAAGCTTTTCAGATACACCCTGTGGGGAATGTAAAATGGTGTAGCTGCTGTGGGAAGCAATCTGGAGACTCCTCAATAAGTTAACAGGGTCAGCGTGAGACATAACAATCCCCCTTCTGCGTTTATGTCCAAAAGAATCGAGAACAGCTGTTTAGACAAAAGCTTGTCTACAGAAGTCCACATCAGCCTTCTTTACGATAGCCAAAGGGTGGAAAGAGCCAAATGTCCATCAACACATGCATAGATAAACAAAAATGGTCTATCCACATGGCGGAATATTATTCACTCATGAAAAGGAATGAAATATTGACACATGCTACAACACAGCTGAACTTTGAAGACAAGATGCTGAGCGCGATAAGCCAGACTCAAATCACTACATATTGTTTGGTTCCACTGATAGGGACTACGGAGACAGCAAGCTGACTGGTGGTTACAGGGCTGGTTAGGCGGGAGTAGGCGGTAACTGCTGATGGGAACAGGGCTCCTTCTTGGGATGGTGAAATGTTCTGGAATAGATTGTGGTGGATTGCTACACAGTATTAGATTGCTACACAGGATTGCTACACAGTATTGTGATGGTAGGAAAAGCCGCTGACTGTATACTTTAAAATGGGTGACACGTCAGGCGGGCACCATGGCACACGCCTGTGATTCCCACATTTAGGGGGCTGAGACACGAGGATCTCAAATTTGACGCCAGCCTGGGCTACGTAGCAAGACCTTGTCTGAAAAAACAGACAGCTCCAAACAAATAATCAAAACAAGGACAACAAAAACCTTGGGTAACTTGTGAAGTTTTATTCTGTTTACTCTGTGAATTTATCAACAACTTAGAAAATCGCCTCCCCATTTCAGAACTGAGGCCTCAGCAGGGCGCGGTGGCGCACGCCTATAATCCCAGTGGCTCCAGAGGCAGGAGGATCACAAGCAAGAGAGCAGAGGCAGTCTCTGTAACTTAGCGAGACCCTGTTTCAAAAAGTAAAAAAATGGGCTGGGGGTACAGCTCAGTGGTCCAGCACTTGCAGAGCATGCAGGCGCGAGGCCCTGGGCCCAACCCCTGGTAGAGAGGAAAAAAAAAGGACTGAGGCCTCTTCCCACAATCAGCAGCAGTCCGGGGCGGAAGGGTGGGGAGGGCTTGCATAGGGGATTAGCCGAGTCCCCTTGCAACACAGTGGGAAGCCCTCCGGGGTCTGCAAGGCGACACCCCCTGGGCAGCAGCCGGTCCTCCTGGAGTCTGCCTGATGTGCTGCGTCTCTCTGAAGGGAGAGCTGCCCTCCTGGGATGGCGGCCCCCCTCACTTGGCTGCTCCTTGAGCTTTCCTGGCGCAGAGCTTGCTGGCCACAGGAGGGCCCCCGGTCACTGGGTCTCTGAGGGTGTGGCCCAGGGACAGCTCCTGAGAAAGCCCGTGAGGAGGACAAGTGTCTCCACAAGGGCAGCTGGGCCCCTCCCCGTCCTCCTCCATCGGCTCTGGCTAGAGACCGGGAGCTCAGGCCCGTGCGCTGCCTCGACGTCCCTGAGGTCACCTCCCCTCTCCCACCACGGGGCCCAGATAGGCTGAGCTCGCTCCAGCTGCAGGGGGCTGTGACCCGGGCCCAGCCTTGACCCTGGAGGACCTGAGCGCCGTGACCGGTCCAGAGGTGGCCAGGCTGGGCCCCTCAGGTGGCCCTGGAGATTTGCTGCAGCCCCGGGGCTGCAGCAGAGAGGCCGCCGCACGGGGGGGGGGGACTGTGATCGGGGCCTGCTGGCCCGAGCTAGTGGACCCCGAGAGCGCCCAGCAATGTGACCCGGCTGCTCCCTTATGGAGTGCGGTGGGGGTTTTGCCTCCTACAGCCAGGAATGCAGGAGCCGTGGGTGGCGCTGCCCCGCAGGCTGGGCCCAGCCTCAGGACAGGAGGGGCTGGGTGCAGGGGTGGGGAGCATGCCTGCCCTGCCGGAGAGGGCGGAGGTGACAGTGTGGCCACCTTCCTCACAGCCTCCTTGGCCATCTTCTGTGGGAGGAAGAGTTCCGTCTTCAGGGGCACGTGGACCTGGCCGTGGCTCCTCCCCAGCCACCTGCCAGGTCTGTGACCTCGGGCCGGGCCCTCACCCCACGTTGGGGAAGGAGATGCCCCACACCTGGTACCGCAGGCCTGACCCCATCTCTCCCGTCACTGGGCTCACAGCTTGGCCCCATCCTTTCCAGCTACCCATTTTCTGCCTCAGTTTCCCCATCTGTAAAGCAGGGGGAGCCGGGCAGCAGAGGTGCGTCAGAGAGTGTCGGGGCTCCCAAGGTGGCCGCGTCACTTGGTTAGCGTCAGTGGTCACTGGTCCTTTGCAGGACAGAGGGGAACACCAGGATGGTCTGTGACAGTGGCCATAGTTGGGTCCCCAGGAGACAGCGCGGCTCTGTCACCTGTGGAGGCGGCGCCCGCAGCCCTCCCCAGTCCTCCGCTGTGACGTCTGCGCCCAGGAACGCGTGAGCCCGGCCGCCAGCTCCTCACAGGGAGCTCATGCATCAGGGCCGAGAGGACAAACAGACGCCGTGAGCCAAGCTCGGGCTGGCCTCCCACGGTGCTGGCATCGCGAGCGCAGTGGCTATCAGCCACACGCTGGCGCCGCGCCGTGGATTTGACTTCTCCCTAATGAAGATGAAGATGGGGCTGGGATTTGGCTCAGTGGGTAGAGCGCTGAGCTGCAGTCTCTGAGGACCCAAGTTCAATTCCCAACACCTCAAAATGGGAGAAGGACCTGGCAATCCACTCCCAAGGCAATCCTGAAACAATCTGCCATTGAAAACCCTATGAGGGTTGCTATGAGTCGGATACCAACTCGATGGCACCTAACAACAACCTAACTAATGAAGATGGGGTATGAAGGAGGCCCCGCAGAGGCCTGGCAGCTCCAGCATGGCCCTGGTGGGTGGGGCACTGGCTTCACCCAGCCGGACCCTGCGGGGTGCGCCTGGGTTCTGTAGGACCCTCCCTGCACCTGCCCACGACCTGGCCCTGCTCTGAGCAGCTGAGGACAGCCGTGCCCTCTGGCCAGCAGCACCGCCCTCGGCCAGGCGCTTGTCTCTCCCTGCCTCCCCTCGTCACGCACCCTCCGCCCTATCTAACGCCCCCTCCCCAGGCTAGCTGCAGATGGGGGCCAGCTCTGCTGCTGGGCTTCAGGGATTTGGATAAAGGCTGATTGAAATTAAAATAAGAATCAACTAGGTCTAGAAGTCTTGACGTCAAAAAGAAAAAAAAATGGAAAGAAAGAAAGAAAGCAAAGGAAGATGTTAAATTAAACGCACGCTCCTGATTTTACCCCGGTGGGAAATCGCTGTGCTCATTAACCCGGGACAGTGCATTTATAGGCTCTGTGACCCACACCTGCTCCAAATGCACAGGTGGTCCCCCAGCCTCACACACAGACCCAGGGCCCAGAAGTTGGCAGAGGATTTTGGAGCCAGCTCACGGGCGTCTACTCTACAGCGCCCCATGGTGGTGGTATTGTTTGGTCAGTGAGGCCTGATGGGGGGGGTCACATGGTTAGAGGACACAGGCACAGGACTCTTGGATGCTCTGCACTAGCACCTTTTGGAGATGGCATGGGTGACATGAGCGTATGTAAGCATGGAGCTTGGGGGGACGCACACAGATATCAGCGGAGCAGAGCACATGAAGCAAGTGAGTGACAGAGAAACAGCAGCCCCCGCGTCCCCCAGAGGCACAGCAAGGCCAAGCAGAACCTGCTGCATTACTGGGAAGGCGGATCTGGGAGATCAGCAGCACAGTCCACCTTTGTACTCTGTGTGTGAGAGAATTTATACCCGACATAGAAAGTCTAGTAGAGAGCCTAGGTAAAGTTTATGGAAAGACATGCACCCTGGAGACATGGCGGAGGGCAACAGAGTGGAGCGGCTATGCAGCTTTCAGGTCAAAGGTGACTTTGACAGTAGAATTTGGGTCTTGGGGTGGGGAGTGGGAGCCCTACGCTTGGGGTCTTTGTTTTGTAACAGGGTTAATGGACTTGTCGGAGTTCTTTGAAAACCGTTGGCCCGTAGGTGGACGTCTGGGCACGTGGAGGGTTCTGACTGTCGTGGATCTCCAGTGGGGCACAGAGTCCGCTGGGAGCCGTTTCAGCAGCATCTTTTCCAGTGCCCCGAGTCTTGTCTTGCACATTTTCATTGGCCAAATGCAGGGGTGATTCTGAATCCCCTTTTCCCTCCAATTTACTAGCTAATGCCTAAGCCAACCTGCCTGCCACTTCCGTCACAGAAGGGAGTGCCCGATTCAGACAAGCATGGCCAGCCCTAGAGCCCTCCTCCCATTGCCTCCTGGTGCCCCATCACCCTTAACGGTCCCCATCGCTGGAAATGAAGTGGAGGACGTGGGAAGGAAGTGGGGTAAAGAGGTCAGAAGGAGTTTGTACAGGGTCCTCATACACCAGCGGGTCTGAGTCATGGAGAGGGACTCTGGAGGCGTGGCGATCCTACACACTTGCTAAACGCTCTTGTCGTGGGCTTTAAAACTGCATCATAAAGGGTAAAGAGAAGCAGTGGTGTCCGTGCTATTAAGTTAACCTCGTTACCTTTCTCTGTTTTACAATAATTGTAAATGGCAAATAACAAGCAGCACAAGAAGCAGGGAAGGAGAGGGAAGAGGGCTCTCCTTCAGCGCCCTGCCCGGCCTTGGAGAGAGGAGAAAGGGGCTCCCATTTCGCGCCCAGCCTGCAATGGCTTAGCGGCCCTGGTGCCCAGGTGTGAATCATGTTTCTCTTTCCGCTTCCTGGCATCTATACAAAAAACACATTTCTTCATTTCTGGCATGACACACGGTCCAGATCACATTGCTCCCTGGATGCACCTAGTCAGGCAGGTGGGCTATCGAGGTTTCTGCCCCTCCTGCCTCTCCTGTGCCCAGGCAGTAGAGCAAACGGGGCCTTGCCCAGCCCCTCCCTCCTGCCCTCCCTCTCTCCTCTCTATTTCTTTTCTTTCTTTTTTTTTATGCTACTGAGGGTTGGACCCAGGGCCACCCACTTGCATGTTCTGCAAGTGCTGGACCACTGAGCTGCACCCCCAGCCCACTTTTTTACTTTTTGAGACAGGGTCTCGCTAAGTTACACAGACTGCCTCTGGTCTTGAACTTGCAATCCTCCTGCCTCTGCCTCCCAAGCCGCTGGGATTACAGGCATGCGCCACCACACCCAGTTCTCCTCTCTATTCCTCTCTGTCTCTCTGTATCTCTGTCTCTGTTTCCTTTCTCACTCGTCCTTGTTCCTTCATAATTACTCATGTGCCTGCTCCACCCACAGGGCAGGGACCAATCCACCACGGCATCTGTGGTTTTGCTGTGAGTCTGGTTCACCGAGTCTCTCTGCCCAGCTCTGTCCCGTCCTCTCTGCTTTGGTGCGTTGAATTCCGGCTGTGCCCCGAGAGCTGATGCGCTCACGCTCCTGTTCTCAGGTGAGGACGCGGAGGCTCAGAGAACCGACCGGCCCCGTTTCACGGAGCCTGAGGCCACCTGTCCTCCGGGCGGTGCTCACGGACAGTCTCCTACAGGAACGTACACAGCAGGTGCTTCATAAATGCAGGGTGAGCCTGCCATTTGTCCGAACTGACCCCGAATTATGAGCAGCTGGGACACTGGGCTGAGGTGACAGGGAAGGCTCCATCTCCTGCCCCACTGACAGAGGCCAGGCTGGGGCTGGGGCTCTGTCCCCCGGCCTACCCTGAGGGTCATTTCTGCCAGCAAGGCCTACGAGGGCTCAGGTGCCTGTCATGGAGGCCATCATGGAGGAGCCATGGGACGTCACTCACAGGGCTAACACATGTCACTTGACTCCCCCGTCTCCGAGGCTCTGTGTGTCCAGGTCTCCCTGGGACAGGGCAGGTCTGTCCTGTGGGATCCTGCGGCAGGGACAGCAAGACATGGGGAGTGCACGTGGTCCCTGCACGCTGGCCCCTGGTGCTGCGCTCTGCCAAGGTCCTGCAGGGAGGCCACAGGTCCCCCTGGACAGCCAGGAGCTCAGCGTGGTACTGGGGAAGCATGGACCTGGCCTGTGACGCGATCAGAGCTCAGCCCACGGGGCCTCCATCCAGGGCTACTCCCCTCACTCCTGCCGGCTGAGCCGCGACAGTCTGGGGACACTTGTGGGGGCTGCCATTCTCTGAGCCAGGAACACCTGGCAGAACTGGGGTACGTGAACTCTAGCGCTCAGCACATCAGAGCCAGGTCTCTGGAATGTTCCGGAATGCTCATCATGCCTCAAGGAGATCACCAACCCCTTGGGCTTTCAGTTTTTCTTTCTTACAATCTAGGCAGTTTGGGAGGATGGGCCTTGGATGTGCGGTGTCCCCTCCTCCAGGCTCTGGGCTCTCTCTGGTGTCCGCCCTGAGCCTCTAGCCATCAGGCACACGGATGTGAACCAGACCGAGCTGGGCCATCCCCAAGGCACGCGGCTTCCCTGACAGATAGCCCGCTAAGCTGCGAGGCTACGGTGTCCACGCTGAGCAGGCGGGCCTTGGGCTGTGCCTGTCCCTTGGAACCACGTGAGCCTCCCCGCCGGGAGCGCATGTAAGCAGAGTCCGCCCCGCGGAAGACATAGAGGAGCAGAGCCGAAAGCAAAAACCCTTCCCAACCTTGCGACCCAGAGGCAACTTTTATGAGTCTTCTGCTCACGATTTGGCAAATCGTCTTTCTTCAGCGCTGGGGTCCCCTCCAGCTCCCCATCTCCATCCCTCCTTCCATCCATCATGGCTCCCATTTCCTCCCTCTCGCCCGCCTTCCCTTCCTCGTTCCTCCCTCCGTGTCAATCATCCAGGGAAGGGTTGCCACGCCCCTGATCGCTGCTTCCCTGACTGAGCCCCTCAAGGCCTGGCGAGGAGTGGACTCAAGGAAACCACAGATGCATCCTGGCCCCGGGCTCCGTGGTCCTGAGCTGGGGCCGCTTCCTCGGGACCTGCCGTCCCCATTGGTTTCCTGACGCTAGGTTCTGGGAGGTGGCAGCGCAGCCTCCAGAGCTGGGCACTGGCGCCAGTCCCAGCTAAGGTTCCATTCCTTACACCTGACAGCGGTGAGGGCAGACGGACCTGCCCTGGCCTTGGAGAAGGTTCCTGAGGGAGGGAGGCGGCATGGGGCGGCGGTGGGTGGGCACAGAGAAGACCCTGGGGCAGAAGGGGGGGCGGGCACAGAGATGCCCTCTCTACCTGGGTCACGTTTTCCCCCACAGTCCTGCTCGCTGGCCCAAGGACATGAGGCCTCCCAGAGAGTGGGCGGGGTCCGAGAGCCTGTCTGTCCACAGTGTGGGGGTGTGGTCTTCCCTCGGCCCCGCCCCTCTGACACAGAGCCCCGCCCCCACGGGTGGTCCCCCGGCTGGTGTTGCTACGGGTTACACCAGTGAGAACCACGGCCTCCGGAGCCCTGCAGCACAGCAGCCTGCCAGCTACCCCTGGGTGTGCTCCGCTCATCACTGCTCTGCCTCAGTTTCTCTTAGTGTTCTTGTTCGTCCTGCAGGGCCGGGAATCTTTCCCAGGACCCCATCAAGCTTGGATGGAGTCTGGGGTCTTCACTCTCCACCCCCAGATAACACACGAGGTCAGGCACGTGACCCTCCTACCCCAGGCAGCTGCAGGCCCAGGAAGGACCCGCCTCCGCGGCGGATGCCCTGGCTTTACCGATGGGAACACTGCTCCGGGGACCCACTAGCTGGTCAGCTGACCCAAGGAGGAGAAGCTCAGAAGGGATGGTTCTCAGGAGTCGCTCTGCAGGGCCTGGTGAGATTCCTTTCTGCCAGGCCAGGCCGGCACCTTCCGGCCAGCCACGCGAAAAGAACGCGGTGTCTACGTGCGGCTCACTATGCCGATGCCCGCAAAGCTCAGCAGGCCCCCACCTGGGGCCCCTCACCTGGTCTCCATCTGCGAGAGACGAGAGAGGGGAACCATGGGGCTGAGGTGTGGGACAGGAGGGGCTGCCCAGGACCCGGGGCGGAGACCTCGGGGGTGGGGGAGGCGGAGGGCAGCCTGGGAGGAGGTCCCTCCGCTCCCAGCCAGCCTGCGGCAGAGCCAGGACAGCACTCCAGGCCCCGTCGGGGCATCTGCGCTGTTCTCACAGCGCTGGCTTCCGGGCTGCCCAGGTCAGGGCCTGTAATAGCCTCCCTCCTGGGGCCTGGTCTGTCCCCTGCAGCTGAAGGGGAGGCGTGGGAAATGTGGGCGGCGGCGAGGAGGCTTCCTCGCGGGAGGCGGAAGGGCCGCGGTGGAGCGTGTCCGTCGTTCTGTTCAGGTCCTGCCGTGGGGGCGCAGGGGAGACCCTCCCACGCTGTTTCCCCAGCGCCCCAGGCCGCGGGCCCTGTGAGAATCCCCCACGCAGAGCGCCTGCCTCAGGCCCCCGTGTGCCCTGCTTCCCACCCACAGGACAGGCTTCACCCAGCATCTGCCGGGTGTCAGAGCAGCCCCAACCTGCGGGGGCCTGAGTCGCTTCTCTGGAACGCGTCCTACCCAGCCCCAGGGCCTTGCAGAGACCTCCGATGCCACCGGCCTGCAGGGAAATTCCTCTGCCACCCGCACAAGAGCTGATGGGGGCGCCGTGCTGTGCCAGCACTGAGCTTCCGACAGCCATTGCCGGCTGGCAGCCAGGCAGGGGGCCGAGCCTGGGCCAGGCCAAGGCCACTCGTCCTTCATCCTGCGGGGCAGCCCCACATGAGCCCTGTTGGGTGCTGGTGATGGGCGCGTGGGGCTACAAAGGAGAAGGTGAACGTGGATTACAATAAGTGAAGCACCAACAACAAAATGACATCTGGGACCCAAGACGAGGGAGCTGCCCCTGAGGCCACCAGGGTGTGCCCTGGGATGAGCTGTCCTCGCCGGGCAGGCAGGCCACACGTGGCCAGGCTTGAAGCCACCGCAGGCTCTCTCCAGGGCACTCGGGGTGCTTGCTGGGTGGGGCAGCATGGGAGGGGACCGCAGGAGGGGACGGGCTGGTAGGAACCAGGGCGCCCCCAGAGGCATTCAGTCTTAGCAGAAGCTTCTGCCCTCGTGAGATTAACCCAGTCAGGCAGGGTCTAGCCTGGGCTTTCAGCACAGACGCAGCCGGGGCCAGCCTGTGGGCCCTCACTCCCTGGTGACCCAGCCATCCCTGCATTTGCAAGTGTCACTGTGTGCATTTGGAGTCCTGGGAGCCGGCCGGGACTGCAGGCTCTGTCCTGGGGTCATGGGGTCTGGCGGCTGCACGTGGGGATCTGAATTCCCCACAGCATCTGAAACGCTCTGCCACGGAGCCTGTCCACGGGTGTAGGTGGGCTGCCTCACACTGCGTCCCACTTTGTGTGTTCTGGGGTGCCCAGTGTCAGATCACAAAAATGAGCAAAAACTTCTGAAAGCTCTCAATGTATCTTCTAAAAGGCAGCCTGGCATACAGTGGGTGCTCAACGTTTGTGGAAGAAATGAATCCGTGCCCTTGAGGGACGGTGGCAGTCGTGACGGTGATGTGGTCATGGGCTCATGGATGAGCCAGCCATCTCCACCTGCTTCTTTGGCGCTCTTTGGGGTGCAGGCTTTCATTCCCGGCCTCGTTCCCCATGCACACAGTGCCCTGCCTGGCCCCGGGGGAACCTCTGTTCCCTGGTCCGGCAGGATGTGGGGGGCATCGGGAGCTGGAGGGAACACCGTGGTCACTGTCCTCCCTCTCCTCCTTCCTGTGGGCTGAGGTCACCTGACTGTCCCGGGGGACTGGGGAGCTGCCCCAAGGGGACATCAGGTCGTGGCTGGGGACATTTCGGCTGTCGTAACTGAGGAGGTGCTGTGGGCCTCTAGCGGGCGGAGGCCACAACAGCCCTCACTGTGCAGAGTTCAGGTCCCAAGGGTGCATTGTGAGCGGCCTGACCTGGGGAGCTCCAGCCTGGCCTTGGATGGGAGGCTGGACCTGGAGATGCAGGCCTCCGTTTGGCCCTCCGGAGGCAGAGAGCACCAGCCCACTCCTTCGCCATCTTTAATAAGGATTTGCTGTGGGCACTGGGCTGCCCTTTGGGGATCCTAAGGAAATTAGAGATGACAACATGGGTGGGAAGGGGTCAGGTTGCAGGGGACAGAGCTGGGCACAGAGATGGGTACAGCCTAATAATGTCCCTATCTGCGTGGGGGTCATCCAACCAGAAGAGAGTAGCACGTGCAAAGGCCCGGAGGAAGCTCCTGCGCAGGGAAAGCTTTGCTGGGGGCAGCGTGGGCCCAGCGCACGTGCATCTGGCCTTTGGCTGCAGTGTCTCTGAGGAGACAAAGCTGGCGGCAAAGTGGCTTTAAACATAAGCAGCGGATCCTGAGGTCAAAACCAGGCCACACGGAGAGGGACCTGAAAGAGAGGTCCCTGTTCCTGCTTTTGGCTGGAAGCACAGCCACGACAGCTGCTCCTGGGCGCCTTGGGGTCCTCCCAGCGCAGCCCTGGCCATCCTGAGGTCTCTCCCAGGACAGAGAGGATGGAACCGGGGACCACTGGGCCGTCTGTCAGGAGCCCACAGCCCAGAAGGTCCGGAGATCCCACGTGGGCCTGGCTGGGAGGACGGGTCCTGCCCACAGAGATGGCGGTGTTCCGTGCTGGGAAGCCTCTCCACTGGTCTCCAGACTTGGCCCCTCAGCCTCCCCAGGGGGCAAGTCTCCTAGCAACTGCTGAGGTACTCAGGGACACCGCGACTCTGTGGCTAAGTTGTTTATGTTGAGCTGTGGCCTCCGAGAACTGGGCTGGGTGACACTGCTTGGGAGCTTCCAAAGGTCTGGCCCGAGGCAGGGGTCTGAACCCCGAGAGGCTGACCGGCAGGCACACAGAGCTGGGTGTCTGGCAGCTGCATGTGGGGATCTGAATTCCCTGCAGCATCTGAAATGCTCTGCCACACAGCCCGTCCACCATATCAGTGTGCCACCTCCTTTTGTGACTGGATGCCGTCCTATTTTCTTGGTTGGTAACGTCCAGGTTATTTCTGCTTTCTGGATATTATCGATCACGCTGTTGGAGCACTCACAGACAAGTTTTTTGTAGACACATGTTTTGAAATCTCTTGGCTGTTGGGATTACTGGGCCATCTGGTAACTCTATGGTTAGCTGTTGGAGGAGTCGCCAAACTGTCTCTGAAGGTGGCCATGCCATTGTACAGTCCTGCCGGTGATGAATCAACTTCCTGTCTCTTTCCATCTTCATCCACGCTTGTTACTATCTGTCTCTGGTTCTAGCCATCCCAGCAGGCGTGAGGGGGCCTCTTGTGGTTTCCATGAGCCTTTCTCCAGAGACCTTCCAGGTGCTGATTGGCCGTTTATTTATCTTCTTTGGAGAAATGTGTAGGTATAGGTGGGTGTTGGTGGGCTGCCACACATGCTCCCCACTTTGTGTGTTCTGGGGTGCCCAGGGTCAGATCACAAAGAAGGAGCAAGAACTTCTGAAGACTCTCCAGGTGGCTTCCAAAGGGCAGCCTGGCCCACAGTAGGTGCTCAGTGTGTGTGGAAGGAGAAATGAATCCGTGCTCTTGAGGGACGGTGGCGGTCGTGACGGTGACGTGGTCGTTCCCGCTGCCCGGCTGCCCGGTTGCTATTTTGAAAAGATCCAGGATGATGCCAAAAACAAGAGAGAGGCGAGTCATGGAAACCGTGAAGCCCTCGGCCAGCTCCAAGTCACATCCGGCCGTGGGGGATTAAAACAGGAGGCAGGGCCCCACGGCTCATCAGGCTGGGACTGGCGCGGGGAGCTGAAGCCCTGTTCCCGGTAGGACCTGGCCGGCTCCCCGCCCTCTACCTTCCCTACCCCACCCACTGGCCTCTCGGTGCTCTTGATGTTTTCAGTTTGGTTTTAGCTAAATGGTGCCCAGGCTCCAAATGCAAAAGATGTGAACAACAATAACAACGGAGCAGGAAAGAGGGGCCGAAGAGCAGATCCCTGGGGAGCTATTCAGCAGGGGAAAGGGCTCATTAGTCGTCAAAGGGAGGCCAATTACAGCTGTCAGGAAGGGCAATTCTGGAGCAGAAAGATGGCTGAAGTGATCGCACCTGCCAATACCAACATTCACAGTGCCCGCAGGAAGCCCCTGGAAGCTTCTACACGAGGGACGGAGGGAGAATTTGCTGGGAGGGGGAAGTGTCTGCATAAATTGTAATCATGCCTTGGGAGACAAGTCACTGCCGTCTGGCCATAAATAGTCACATGGTCTGTGACCCAGGCTCCCTGGAGTGCGTTGCTCGGAGAGGCTGTCATTGCTGTCTACAATAGTGAAATCTTGGGAATGTCCAAACCAGAGAAGGCACCGAAGAGGAGTGGGTCCACGCCCCTGGTCTGTTCCCAGGGTGAGGAACAGTACACACCGCAGATAATTAGTGAATTACTGACAACGACAACCAGGATGGAGAGTGAGAGTGGAATGTTAGATGACAAGGAACAAAAACGATGGAGGAAGCGGATGATATATTTCCACTGCTACCCAGTGCAGAAGGTGGCGACTCAATCTTACATCTAGGGCTGGAGGGCGTGAGGTTATTAAGATGAAGAGCCCTTCACGTGTCACCAGGCGGGACGTTTGCATGGAGGCAGGAAGCCCTCAGAGCTCGGTCTCCTCTGCCTGCCATGCAGGTGGCAGCATCAGAGAAGGTCCCCAGATGACTGGGGAGGAGAGAACATTTGCAGGCATGGAGCATGAGCTACGAACTCATTATTGTTGCCTTAAGCCTTGGCAGGTTGGGAGTCGCTTTGGATGACTTACAGTTTTTCTTGTTCATTCAGAAAAGCTCTTACTCACTTTTAAGGAAATTAATGTGTTAATATAAGCCTTATAGTTGCTTATACTTTATATATGGTTATTTTCTTTTGAGATCATGGATTTATAAGCCATTAAAGGATTGCATGCTGGGATTTAGCTCAGTTGGTAGACCGCTGCGCTGCAGTCTCTGAGGTCCTGAGTTCAATTCCCAGCACAGCAAATATAGGAGAAGGGCCTGGCAATCCACTCCGAGGCAATCCCGAAACAGTCAGCCACTAAAAACCCCATGAGGGTCACTATGAGTCAGATACCAACTTGAGGGCACCTAATGACAGCAACAACAAAAGATTGCTTATATTTACATATATTTTTGCAAACTTGGGGGTTTGAACCCAGGGCCTTGTGCATGCCAGGCAAGCACTCCACTGCTGAGTTGCACCCCTGGCCTCGTTTTTATTTTTTATTTTGAGTCAGGATCTCACTAAATTACTCAGGCTGCCTATGGCCTTGAACTCATGATCCTCTTGCCTTCTGAGTAGCTGGGATTATAGACAGGTGTCATGGTGCCTGGCTAGATTATTATTTGTTTCTTTGTTTATGGCTCTAGGGGGTTGAACCTGCAGCCTCATACAGGCTGTGCAAAGGCTCTATCACTGAGCTGCACCCCCAGCCAAGTTTTCACTCTTTTATCTTAAGACGGGGTCTCACTACATTATGCAGGCTGCCTCTGGTCTCGATTTTTTTTTTTTTTTTTTTTTGCAGTACTGGAGTTTGAACCCAGGGCCTTGCACCTGCATATTCTGCAAGTGCTGGACCACTGAGCTGCACCCTCAGCCCACTTTTATTTATTTATTTTTTTAACTTTTTGAGACAGGGTCTCACTAAGTTACACAGACTGCCCATGGTCTCAAACTTGCGATCCTCCTGCCTCTGCCTCCCAAGCCACTGGGATTACAGGCATGTGCCATCGCGCCCGGCTTTGGCCTCAAATTTGTGATCCTCCTGTCTCTGCCTCCCGAGTCACTGGGATGACAGACATGCGCCACCATGCTTGGCTAGATTATGATCTTTGTGTAGTCACATTTATTGATCTTTTTCTCATGGGCTTTTTCACATATAGGAAGGTCTCATCTAGTCCCGAAACGTTCCCCTCCCCCGTTTTCTTTTTCCTTTTCTCTTCTTTTTATGACTTGAGAGATAATTAAAACACCATAAATTCACCCATTTAAAGCACAGGTTCACAGAGTTTCACAAAGTCCCTCCAATGTAATTTCAGAATATTTTCATCATCCCAAAGAGAACCCAGGCCCATTTACAGGTGTTCCCCTCCTCCTTTGCCCCAGCCTGACGGGGTCACTAATCTACATACTGGTTCTATAGATTTTGCCCATTCAAACAAGATGGAATCAGAACTTGTCCCCTTCTGTGCCTGGCTTCTGCACTGTTTGTTCTTGTTGAGTGAGACAGAGTCTTGCTATGTAGCCCAGGGGGGCCTTGAACTTGTGTTCCTCCTGCCCCTGCCTCCTGAGTGCTGGGATTGCAGGTGTGCACTTCCACACCTGGCTGTGTCTGGCTTCTTCTGCTCAGCTTCATCCATCCATGTAACACCGTATATCAGGGCGCCACCTCCTTTTGTGACTGTAAAAAATCCTCACTTATAATAGCAGCAAAAAGAATAAAGTATTTAGAAATAAATTTAACTAAAAAAAGCACATAACTTGTACGCAGAAAGTCTCAAAACATCAAATTGAAATAAATTAAAAATCTTACTAATGGAAAGATAATCCTTGTGCATGCATAAAAAGACTCAGCATCATTGTTGTTGTTGTTAGGTGCCGTCGAGTCGGTATCCAACTCATAGCGACCCTCTGTACAACAGGGGAAACACTATTGTCAGTGCTTCTCTGCTGTTCATAGGGTTTTCAATGGCAGATTGATTTTTGGGAGGGGGTTGCCAGGTCCTTCTCCCAGGCCTACAGCTTCTGGTGTTTCCAGGCGGTCTCCCATCCAGGTACTAACCAAGCCCGACCCTGCTTAGCTTCCGAGATCTGACGGTATCGGATGCCACAGGGCTAACGCTGCAGGCCTCAGCATCAAGATGGCCAATACTCCCCAGTGACCTACAGGTAGAAGCAATCTGTTTTCGATATTTTTTTCTGATTTTTTTTCCTCTTTTAAAGTTTTTATTTTTTTTAACGCAGTCCCCTAAAATCTGAGTTTTTTGTTGTTTCTGTCATTGCAGAAATTGCCAAGAGGATCTCAGAGTTCACAGGGTCCCAGGGGAACCAAAGGGATCTTGAAGAAGTCCTACTTCCTGACTTCAGGCTTGCTGCAGCGCTGTAGTCACGAAGCCCGTGGCCCTGGTGCAGACCAGCCTAGGGTCAGAAATTGACCCTCAGACTCACAGCCAGCTGGTTTTTAACAAGAGTGCCAAGGCCATCTGTCATCCTATTTTATCGGTTGGTAGCGTCCAGGTTGTTTCTGCTTTCTGGATGTTATCGATAATGTTATTGGAGTACTCACAGACAAGTTTTTCCTAGACACATGTTTTGGAATCTCTTGGCTGTTGGAATTACTGGGCCACCTGGTAACTCTACGGTTAGCCATTGGAGGAGCCGCCAAACTATCTCCGAAGGCGGCCATGCCATTGTACAGTCCCGCCGGTGATGAATCAACTTCCAGTTTCTTTCCATCTTCATCCACGCTCACTGTCTCTTTGGTTCTAGCCATCCCAGCAGGTGTGAGGGGGCCTCTTGTGGTTTCCATGAGCCTTTCTCTAGAGACCTTCCAGGTGCTGAATGGCCGCTTGTTTATCTTCTTTGGAGAAATGTCCATTCAACACGTCACCCTTTTCTACATCCGATTGTTTTCTCTTTTTCTTCTGGCGCGGTACGAGATCTCTGTACTCCTGAGACAAGGCCTCTATCAGATCGCTTAGTTTTTCTTCTCCCACTCTGCAGGGCATGGGTTCGTTTTCTTGATGGCGTTGTTTGCGGCACAGAAGCTTGTTATTTTGATGAAGTCTAACTTATTCATTTTTCTTTCTTGCGCTCTGGCTTCTGGTTCTGTGAAGGCTCTGCCTAGCCCAATGTCGCGAAGACTGAAATGTGTCTGTTTTCTCAGCATCACTTCTCACGCTTAGGCCTGTGCCACCTCTGGAGTGGCCGGGTGGATATGGTGTGAGGCAGAGGTCCAGCTTCACCCTGTGGACTGGGGAGGTCCCGTTGTCCTCGCGCCCCTGGTGACAAGACGTCTTTCCTGCCTCAGCAGTGTGGGAAGGACCGTCTCGCACACGCGGTCTTGGGACCCCACGTGGACCGATGCCTCCTTGTCAAGAGCTGGAGAGTCCTCGCGGTCTGTGCGGCCTGTCACTTTCTGGGAGAAGCCTTTCCCTGCTTCGGACTGAGCAGATGCTCCCCTGTTCTGTGACGCCCGAGCCACATGGCACCCGGCTGACCTTGCTGCAGAATCTGTTGACCGTGGAAAGAGGACCCAGTCCTCCTTCCACAGCACAAGAAGGGGGCTTGCAGGGCAATGGCCCCGCTTTGGCTTCTAGGAGGGACCTGACGGCCATGGGGACCGACGCCGGCCGCTGAACCATCCTGCTCCACCTTTCCTCGTCCCCTCCTGTGCCTGGCTGTGTCGTGTTTTCCTGCGGGACTCTGAGGCCAAGGTGCAGTGGCAGAAGTGATTGGCCCTCTTCTGGTGATGGGCAACAGAGGTCAGTCGCTTGACAGATGGCCTTGGCACTCTTGTTAAAAACCAACTGGCTGTGAGTCTGAGGGTTTATTTCTGACCCTAGGTTGGCCCGCGCCGGGGCCACGGGCTTCGTGACTACAGCGCTGCAGCAAGCCTGAAGTCAGGAAGTGGGACTTCTTCAAGATCCCTTTGGTTCCCCTGGGACCCTGTGAACTTTGAGATCCTCTTGGCAATTTCTGCAATGACAGCAACAACAATAAACTCAGATTTTAGGGGACTGCGTTAAAAAAAATAAAAACTTTAAAAGAGGAAAAAAAATCAGAAAAAAATATTGAAAACAGATTGCTTCTACCTGTAGCTCAGTGTGGGGAGTATTGGCCATCTTAATGATGCTGAGTCTTTTCACGCATGCACAAGGATTATCTTTCCATCAGTAAGACTTTTAATTTATTTCACTTCGATGTTTTGAGACTTTCTGTGTACAAGTTATGTGCTTTTTTTGTTAAATCTATTTCTAAATAGTTTATTCTTTTTGCTACTATTATAAATGAGGATTTTTTACAGTAGAATTTTTTTATTCTTCAACTGATGAATAAAATGGTATATGTTCAGGGCATACAACATGTCTCATAATATATATTCAATATGGAATGGCTAAACCAAGCTAATTAACATGCATTATTTCATATACTGGGATTGTTTTCTTAATGTTATTTTTGGATTGCTCATGGCTAGTGTGTAGAAATGCAATTGCTTTTTGTATAATGATCTTGTTTCCAGGTACATTGATGAACTCGTTTATTAGTTCAAATGGTCTTTTGGTGGATTGCTTAGGATTTTCTATATTTAAAATAATTTCATGTCGGGCACTGTGGCGTATGCCTGTAATCCCAGTGACTCTGGAGGCAGAGCCAGATGGATCTCAAATTTGAGACCAGAGGTATCCTGTGTTACTTAGCAAGACCCTGAGTCAAAAAAAAAAAAAAAAAAAGGAGTGGTTGGTGGATGCAGCCCCACTGGTAAGCACTTGCAAAGTATGTGTGAGGCACTGGGTTTAACCCCCAAGTACTGCAAAAGAAGAAGGAGAAGGAGGACGAGGGGGAGGGGGAGGGGGAGGGGGAGGAGGAGGGGAGGGGGAGGAGAAGAAAAGGAAGGAAGGAAGGAAGGAAAAGAAAAGAAAGGAAAAAGGAAAAGAAAAAGGAAAGAAAAGAAAAATATCTGCGAATAGAGACAATTTCACTTCTCTAGCACTCTGGGTGCCTGTTGTTTGTTTTCCTGCCTAATGGCCCTGGCTAGAACCTCCAGCATGATGCTAAATAGAAGAGCTGAGAGCAGACAACTCTGTTTTGCTTTTGACCTTAGGTGCAAGGCATCAGTCCTTCCCCCTTAAGTAGAACGTTGGCTGTGTTCTCCATGGATGCCCTTTATCAGAAGAAATTGTCTTCTATTTCTGGTTCATTGATTTTTTTTTTCCTTTATAGAAGCATGCTACATTATGGTCAATGCTTTTACTGCTTCTATGCATTGGTCTATAGTATTTTACTTTAGATTCTTGAATTAGTCTTCTCGGGAGATTGGTCTATAGTTTTCGAATTTTTTGTGTATCTTTATTGAATTTGGTATCAGTATTCTATTAACTTTTTTTTCCCCTAAGGACTTTGGAAATTCTTCTACTTTTTCCGTGCCCTGAAACAGCTTAAATGGTATTGGGTTTATCTTTTCCCTCCAGTCATGATAGAATTCCCATGTGAAATCACTGGCCTGGTGCCATTTGAGGGTAAGACAGAGGGATCTATTTAAGGACTTCAGTTAAAAAAAAAAAAAAGGTAACTGGGTAGTTGTTTTTTCTGTGTCACCTGGGGTTAAGTTTTGTAATTTGCATTTTCTTAGAAAGAATCAGCTTCAAATTTACCAATGTATTTGCATGGAGGAGAGGGAAGCATCCTCTTGTGATTCTTCTGCCTTGCCGAGATTTCTCTGTATTCTCTCATTCTTCACGCGTATGCTTAGGCCTCCCTTCCCTCTTTAAAACAATGATTGTAGCCAATCTAAGTGGATCCAGGGCTGGGATTTAGCTCAGTTGGTAGAGCGCTGCGCTGCAGTCTCTGAGGTCCCGAGTTCAATTTCCAACATCACAAAAATGGGAGAAGGGCCTGTCCATCCACTCCCAAAGCAATCCCGAAACAGTCAGCCATTGAAAACCCTATGAGGGTCGCTATGAGTCGGATACCGACTCGAAGGCACCTAACAACAACAACAACAACTGGATCCTTCCTTCAGGAGATTCCGTGGGGCTCAGCCTGCCTTGGACCTGCCCTGCAAAGTGACAGCCTCCCTTCGGGTCCCTTTTCCTCCCCCACTTCCTCTCTCGTGTCAGACCCTCATTGTGGCCGAGGGTCCTTTACGTTCTCCTGCGTCTTCCCTCAGCAAATCTCTTGGGTTTCAAGTTCTACCTTTGCACGTGGCTTTTGGCTGCAAGTAAGTCCCAGACACCTTCTGCTGCACCGCTGTTGCTGTGGTCCAGGAGGAGGGAAGGTGGCAGGTGGGAGGGGTGGGCCATGGCGGACTGGCTCTGAGAGCTCTTTGGGGCCAGTGGGACTTTGGGCTCAAAAATTCCATGACTTGCCCTTTACCATGGGTTGCCTTAAACACTCCTTCCCAGGTCGCAGGGATCAGGCGAAGCTCCAGGAGTAATGGCAGAGCTGAAATGTTTATTCACGGTCTTCCAACTCTGCCTCAAGATCCCCAGCGGAACTCAAGGAAATCTTGCAAAAGAACCCAAAGGGAGATGTGTCATCATACCACAGAGACACCTGCATCTCCATGTTCAAAGCAGCTCTTTTCACAATAGCAAGGATATGGAATCAACCAAAGTGCCCTTCAACAGTGCACTTCAAAAAAAAGGAGGCGAAATTCATGGAACATAAAGTTAACCATTGCAAAGCACACACCTGGGTGGCATTAGTGTGTTTACGATGGGGAATGATCACCCCAATCGAGTCCTCAGATGTTTTCATCACCCCAAGAGAAGACGTTACCCACTGGGCCTTGTTCCCTTCCAACCCCAGCCCCTGGAGGCCACCCAGCAGCGTATCAGTCCATTCACCTCCTCTGGACTGGCATGGACATGGACTCCACGCTGTGGCCTCATACCCAGCGCGGTTTCAAGGAGCCTCCATGTGACAGGACCCACCCACACTGTTGGGGATTTTTTAAATGCACCCCATAACTAGGGTCCCTCATACTAGCCTGAGGGACTGACCCCTAGGTGACCCCAGGGCCACATCCCACTCATTCACTCCTATCCATCCCATTGAGTGAGCAAAGATGGCCCCTGACCAGCCTGACCAGCCTCAACCACCTCAATTCTGATTGGCTATCCCTAGCATCTCAGTTAAATAACTGCCCCTACCTGGCAGGTATGACAGTTCACCTGCTGTACCTGTCAGGAATGTGCCCTGATTGGCTAACCCCAGTACACACCCCACTCTGGGACCCTATATAAGCAGGGCTTCCAGATCCCCTTGAACCCACCACCATTCTCCATCCCTCAACTGCTGCCCGGACCCCATCACCTTGATCCAGCGCTCCCCAATCCAGTGGAAGATCTCCAAGCAAGCTGATGCATCAAGACCAGGGGCCCTGGAGTGCCGAAGGCTACAAGCAAGCCACGAAGAGCCTTCCAATTCCTCCCATCCTTGGGAAGGAGGGAGGCAGAGAAGGCGAGCTGCGAGAGTCAAGACCATCGGACCTCCAGCCCAGCAGAACACCAACTGCTTGTAGCTATGCCTTTAAGGCTGAGCTGTACCACCAGTGAGCCTGCAGTATTCTATGCTGCAGGCTTAGAGCTAGCACTTGAGCACTTAACAGAACCTGATGGCTGGTTGCACCCCACTTGGGGAATAACCCAATAAACTTCCCTCTCCTGTTTCCCACAGAAGGTCTCCTGAGGTCCTTCATTGGTGCCTCTAGCCACTACACCAACCTGGTCCAATGGGTCCTTAATACCCACTTGGTATCAGGGCAAGGGTCTGACCTCTGCCAGGCCTGAGCCAAACCCCAACAACACGTGTGGTTCCTTTCCCGGATCCTTCTCTCTACAGAGCAGGGAGCTCGGTTTTCCTTAAGACCTGGCTCCCTCCTGCGTCCTGTTGGCCCCAGGTGAGCATTGGGGAGGAAGCAGCAAATGAATCTCAGATGTGAGGACGGATGGAGGCCGCATGGCTGCCAGCCACAGGCCGGGGGCCCTCGCCTCCGCCCGGCAGTCCCTGAGGCCTGCATCTGCCAGTGATTTGGTCTTTATAAATAACTTCCTGGGACTTGTTTGAAAGCGCCGCCTGCTGGGCTGGACTGCCCCAGGCTCGCCTCAGCCTTCCTACCAATTTCCTCCCGAAACAGCCCCAAAGGGGGGAGCGAGGATTGTCTTATGCGGGGTGACACAGGAAGCCTGGACCTCAACCAACATCAATCCCTGTCCCCGGCGAGCTCAAAGCCAAAGGACAGGGCTGTGTCCTTGATTCCAAAAAGAAGGGGCCCTATAGGAACGGCAAAGTGGCCTCACGCTCCTCCCTCCGTCTTTCTAGAAAGTCGGCTTAGTGTGGGAGTTCCTTAAATCCCCAAGCCCTGGGCCAGGCAAGATGTCATAGCGGTGCACCCACCCCCACCCCCATGTGCTCTGTGACCTTCTGTCTGTGCAATTTGGGGGGCCAGGAATAGGAACAGTGGGACCCTGGTGCCTGGGGTCAGGCGGGATGGTGGGACCTCTGACACAGGAGCACCTCCCTGTGGCTGTCCTGCCTGGGCCTTTGACAGGGCCCAGGGCCCAGCCAGTCCTGATGCCCCCCCCACCATGAAGACAAGAGGAAGTGATTCATCAAGGCAGAGAGGTCTGGCCGCTGGTGTGTTTATCCGCAGGAAGTGAGGGAACTCTTTTCATCTCCTCGGAGCGGCGTCTGGCCCGCTCGCCCTCCCATCTGTCAGCCGGGGGATTTTAAATAACATGTCCCCCGCTTGGCGGTACCTGTTTTCTGTCTCTCGTCTCTCCGATCATCGCTCCCTGGGTGTCGCGCCTTGCGGCTACTTCCTCCTGTAGACGATGCTATCATAAATTTGTTTCTTGTTGGAGCCGGGTTTCGGAATCTGTCCCAGCAAAGTGGGCTGGCAGGGCCCTGTCCTCAGAGCTACAGGACCAGAGCAGGTGCAGAGCCTCTGGGGCACACGGAGTGTGACCCGGGATGACTGCTGGAAGCTGTGGGCCACGGGCCTGCACGGCAGGGGCAACGCCATCGTTTTTCAAAATTTCCAAGTCAGAGAACCAGCAGTGAACAACAGCACAGTGTGCAATTGGCAGGGAAACCCAGGGGTGTGATGGCACCCACTCGCAGCCAGAGTCGGGGTGGGTACTCTGGTCATTCAGGAGGAGCGCCTCCTGGACGGTACGGCCCTGTACCTCCAGCCTCCGGGTGAGGTGGTCAAGGATGAAACCACAGGGTGGATGAGCTCCCATACACACACCAGCCCATCCAGCCTCCCATCACCCACCCACCCATCCATCCATCCATCCATCCATCCATCCTTCCATTCATCCATCCACCCATCCATCCATCCACCCATCCATCCATCCATCCTTCCATTCGTCCATCCATCCATCCTTCCATTCATCCATCCATCCATCCATCCATCCATCCATCCTTCCATCCATCC